>SRPQ01000526.1:0-16998 GCA_018360075.1 Claviceps cyperi
TTTTATTTTTTTTTTCAAGTTGGGGGGAAGGTAGAGAGTCTTCGTTGTAGAGAAATGCGATTTGGTGGCGCTGCGCTGCTTGCAATGATGGTCGTTATGATGGCCAGCAGCATATGATTGCGCGGCCAAGCGGCGGCCAAGGAAAAAAAAAAAGATTCCTCAAAAGCTTATCGCAAGTGGAAGGGGTTCGATTAGATCCGTGCATATGTCTCTGATTGGCTGTGGTGTGACTCCTTCGGGACCCACCCTTCTCTTCAAAAGTTCAAGTTGACCACGTCAAAAATCACTGCCAGTGGACCCTGGACCCTGACGTTCATTGGACAGTCACGCATCGCAGCTTGTTTCCAGGCAACGTATAACCCCCGCCGTGCCTTGGACGGAGAAACCAAATGCGCCCGAAGTTATCGTGATTCACGCCCAATAGACGCAGCGTATGAAGCCAGTTCGACCTTGGGCCACGTCTGTCTTGCCCTGTATATTGTCTTGCGTCGCTCGCCGCCTTCACCGTCCCGTGTTTTCCATCCGCCGGCGCAGCCTGTCTATATCTCGTGCTCTAAACGCATTCGAGGCTTACCAGGCCCCGAAGTTGTCGAAGAAGACAAAAAACAGGAAGACGCCCGTCATGTCGTCGACAATAACCACCCTTAAGGGCCAACCCCTCGATAAGGCCATCCTCGATTCCATGCTGAGGCGGCGCATGTTCTACACGCCCTCTTTCGAGATCTACGGTGGTGTTGGAGGTCTCTACGACTACGGACCGCCTGGTTGCTCTCTGCAGGCCAACATTATCGATCTGTGGCGCAAGCACTTCGTTCTCGAGGAGAATATGCTTGAGGTGGACTGCACGGTCTTGACACCCCATGAAGTTCTTAAGACGAGTGGCCATGTCGACAAGTTTGCCGACTGGATGTGCAAGGATCCCGAGAATGGTGAAATCATGCGAGCAGATCACTTCGTTGAGCTCATGCTCGAGACGCGACTTGACGCTGATAAGGTGGCCCGTGGCCTCAAGGTGGAAAAGAAAGATGACAAAAAGAAGAGGAAGGAGACCAAGATGCCGCCTATCATGCTAGAGGATTCGGTGGTCAAGGAGTACCAGGAGGTCCTTGCCAGAATCGACAATTACGACGGTTTCGAACTCGGTAAATTGATCAAGAAATACGATCTAAAGAACCCGGCCACTCGTGTTATGCCTTCTGAACCCGTTCCCTTCAATCTCATGTTCCAGACAAAAATCGGACCCAGCACCAATCTTCCCGGTTATCTGCGTCCCGAGACCGCCCAAGGCCAATTCCTCAACTTTGCCAAACTCCTCGATTACAACCAGGGCAACATGCCATTCGCGTCCGCCTCCATTGGCAAGTCCTACCGAAATGAAATCTCCCCCCGTGCTGGTCTTCTCCGAGTCCGAGAGTTCCTCATGGCTGAGATTGAGCACTTTGTCGACCCTCAGGGCGGCAAGAAACACGATCGTTTCCAGGAGGTGGCCCACGTGGAACTTGTGCTCTTGGATCGCGATACTCAGCTCTCTGGCCAGACCACCACACGAAAAGTCGCCATCGGTCAGGCTGTTCAGGAAGGTCTTGTTGACAACGAGACTCTCGGGTACTTCCTTGCGAGAATCCACCTCTTCTTGGAGAAGATCGGGATTGACCTCACCAAGATGCGTTTCCGCCAGCACATGGCCAATGAGATGGCTCATTATGCTTGTGATTGCTGGGATGCTGAGATGCTCACTAGCACTGGCTGGGTTGAGTGTGTTGGCTGTGCTGATCGAAGTGCCTACGATCTATCCGTTCACGCCAAGAAGACTGGTGCCCCTCTCTTAGTCCGCGAGCGCCGGGAGGAGCCTCTTGTCATTGAAGAGTGGGAAATTGACCTCATAAGGAAGAAGTTTGGTCCGCTTTTCAAAAAGGATGCCAAAGCGGTAGAAGCTGCCCTGGTGGCTACCTCGCAGGAGGAGCGAGCGAGGATGGCCAAGCAGATACAGGAGACGGGCAAGGCCACCTTGGAGGTTCCGGACATCGGCGACGGCACGGTCGAGTTTGACAGTGAAAGTGTCACTATTGAGTTCCGCAAACGCGTCGAAAACACGAGAGAATACACGCCCAATGTCATTGAGCCTTCGTTTGGCATTGGCCGTATCCTGTACTCGCTGATTGAGCACAACTTCTGGATGCGTGGCAGCGACGGTGGTGATGAAACCCGTGGTGTAAGTTGTTTCTTTATTATTCCTTATGCTGGTGCAGTTGCGCAATATTCCAATACCTCATGAAGGGCAAAATCTGCTGCTGTACATATGCTACAAACCGCAACTAACAACATAATAATAGGTCTTATCCTTCCCTCCTATAATAGCGCCTATCAAGGTTCTCATCGTACCTCTTTCATCCAATAGCCAATTCACACCTCACATCAAGAAGCTTTCGCAGCAGCTCCGCAGCCTGGGCATCTCGAACCGCATTGACGACTCGTCAGCCAGTATTGGCAAGCGATACAGTCGAAACGATGAGCTTGGCACGCCTCTGGGCATCACGGTCGATTTCCAGACCCTGCAGGATGGCACCGTCACGTTGCGAGACCGTGATACCACGGAACAACTCCGTGCCGAGGCGTCCAAGATCCTGGATGCTATCAAGGCTATTGTGGATGGCTCCAAGAACTGGGACATGGTGGCTTCCGAGCTGCCCAAGTTTGAGGGTCAGGAGGTTGAGATTGCTATCCGTTAAGAGGAGTCACCTATGGGACAAGGGTGTTAGGGGAATACATATTAGAGAATGGGTGGCAAAAAGCGGATACGTAATTTGGGGGGTAAGGGGCGGTCTTAACATAGAACGGGGAATGGGAGTACATAACGTACGCTCACACGCAGCTACGATCTACCTATTGAACTCGGATAGACTACGAGGTGTGTGTGGAAATTTGTTCTCTGTCGTTTTGGATTGGTGATCCTAGAGTACAAGAGTACAGAATACATAGTGTTTGACGCAGGTAGGTATTTGCATTCGGTTGCTGCCGGTACTCGTCCTGACGTGGGTCTCCACCGCAAAGACCAAGAGGTACCCATGAGGTACCCATGAGGAGGTAGGTATTGTCCCGAGCCTTTTCCATGCACGTGAAGCAGCATGGTGATGCAGTGGCCCGACGCTGCATAGATATGGAAACACACATCGGGTCAAGTCGTAGCAGCAGAATGACACATGTCTTGATTGAGTCGGATTGATGGATGTGATGATAATTCAGCATGAGATTTATTTTGCTTAGATTTACAGCGCTGCTCATAGGCATAGCTGGCCTACCAAGTACAAGCCCACACATACTCCGTAATAAGCGTGGACATACTCCGGACAAGCGCGGACAATGATACACTCAGATACAGTACAACCTATTTATTCAAGCGTTTCATACACGTTTCCTTATTTTAGTTTAGTCCCTGGCATGGGAGCTTATCGGCAAGTGAAACAGGCCACGGCAAGAAGATGGCTTCTTTCTTCACTAGCGAGGAGAAGCTGTGCCTGATGAGCTCTGCCTAACGAGAACAAAAGACAGGGGATAAAGAGAGAAGAGTACGAGGTTGGCGTAGGTATAATTACAGGTAACATGTTACTGTCCTGTAGGCTGTGAGTCTGTGACGGATCAGCGCCAGGGGTTTTCTGATGGTTTATTAGTGGCTTGCCCCAGAATAGAAATGGCGTGAATCGGGCCCGAGAACAAGAAGGGGGTTTTGGAGCTCGGGTTGCGGTTGGGTGCAGATATGGATTGGCATGCATGCGTATGTACGTATGATGATGGTTCTTGTAATTGGTAATTGTGCTGCGTGCAGTCGTTGGACCGGCACATCACTTCACGCAGGGCAAAGCAGGGGAAGTGCCAAGTGTTTTTGAGGTACTTGTTGTTGGTGGCAAATTTGGGACGTCTCGAGTCTGGACGTTGGTAGGCTGTAGCCTTGAAGGTAAGATTGTACGTGAATAAGTATGTACCTTGGTCTGGTGCTCATGAACATGTTGTCAACGGTCCGTTCAGGACGAATTGTGGCCACTGCGAGCACTTTAGTATGAAAGGAGCACTGCGGCAGCCCGAGCCATCACCCCAAGCTTCCACTCCGCGGGGCAGAGCGGGGCTGACTCTGAATGTGCCCAAGGCCAAGGCCCAGGACCCCGTTATGCAGGGCGACTTTTGTCTCTCGTGCCTCAACGCCATGTGATGCCAGGCGCAATCGCATCATAAACGTGGACTCGGCGTTTGGTCTGTCATCGAGGAACGTGGGATCAGAGGTAGCGAAACCCGTGGACGCCGTGCAGACCGCGTAGGACTCGGACTTGCCACGGGCGGCTTCCTCCTTGAGTGGCCGTTGAGACATGTGGAAACCTGACAGCCACATTTGTACATACATATCTGCGCGACTGTCGCGGACGCGCCGCAGGCGGAAGGCCCGCCGAGTGCCGCTGGCCGATGCTACGAGATGTGAAGAGCTGTGACGAGGTGACGAGCTGTGACGAGCTGTGACGAGCTGTGACGAGCTGTGACGGACTGCGACATGCTGCGACGTGACTGACGATGTTCGGGAGATATGTACCTACATACACATAACTATGGCTTTTTTAGTTAGTGTAAAGGCGATGCCCGTGCCCGTCAGTGCCTTGTCAGTGCCCGCTAGGTGCTGGCCGTAGCGGTACCTAAGGAGAGCTGAAGGCTCATTGTCGCCTCTCCCGTTCTCGGTTAGTCCTTCCACAGCAGACCTCCATCGGCATCCTCCCTCCTCCCGCCTCCTCGTTCGACTTGTTCGCAACCTGTTCGCAGCAACGCTGTCCCATCGTTTGTTAGACGGCTTCCGAGGCGCCTTGTTCACCCCTTCTGTTGTTCACTTGCCCATCTCCTGCTTTTGCTGCTCATGAAAGCGTGCCCTAGTTGCTCTGGCTGGACTTGTCGTGCGGCGTCTTCGGTTCTTTGATCGACAATTGAATCCTGCCTTGCCGCGCCCCCTCTCGCCTCCATCCGTTTGGTCGACTTATACCCTGACTGCCAATTTGGCCGCTGCTCCTTTGCAGCCAGACATAGAAACCCCCAAGGTTTATGCGCCGACGCATTTCCCTTACCTTTGACTCCATCGCATAGTCAAGGCCCGCCAGTCGTCGACATACTGGACTCGCTCGAGGCCATACATAGTACTCCTATCTTCTCTACTTCCTTTCCTATTATTCGCTGGCTCTTGAGTTCGTCTCGAACCACCCAGCACGAGGAATCATCCCGGGGAAGGTTGGCAGCCTGAGTCGCTCGATAATAACGTCACGGTACGCACCTTCAGCAAGTCGATTTAGCTGTCCAATTGGCCAGACCTGCAACATCAGGTGTCCCAGATCCAAGTTTCCAAACATCACTCGCATTCAATATGGCGCAAAACGGGTATGTCCAAAGCAGTTCTTGTCTTTCCGTCAAATGTGGGAGATATTCCGGCCACCTTATCGCAACGAGACACCGATTGTCAATCTCGGCCTGTCAATCACGTTGTCGAGGGGAGCGACCCCTGGTGTCGCTGCGCTCAAGTCCACTATGACATCTGCTTCACATGCGGCTGATTACTCTGTGAGACATGGAGCAATCGTGACTGACATATTTTCCAGCGCCTACTCCGCTGGCCAGTTCATGAATCCCGGTCCGGCCCCCAAACCCCCCTCGGATAGACCGCGATTACACTTGACGCCAAGTGCGAATCTACCTGGCAACATGGCCAATATGGCAATCTCTCCCCTTCGAAGCACCGCCACATCTACGTATACAGGCTCTACAATTTCCCTGCCGATCGCCCGCCAGCAGACTAACAACATGGATGGCATGGGTGGCGTTGCGGTCAAGAAAGAGGGTTGGGCATCGGTCAAGGAGAGCAAGAACTTTATCCAGCCCTGGAAACAGAAGTATCTGATTCTTCGAAAAGAATCTCTGGACTTTCACAAGGCTGAAGGTGGTAAAGTGTCATACACTGTTTACTTGAGAGACGTCGTTAATGTCGGCAGAGTCGAAGCCGCCGGTACAATATTCGAAATTAAAAGAAAGCCTGACGGCTCGTCCAACAGCCCTGGGGACGACGACGGTCAAAACAAGACGCTCCAAATCAAAGTGAAGAGTGAGGACGACCTCTATGAATGGATCGACTTCATCTACGGTGCTTGTCCAGGCATGGGAGGCGTGAGCAATCCAACAAACTTTTCCCATGCTGTACACGTAGGGTTCGATGCCCAGACTGGCGAGTTCGTAGGCTTGCCACCCGAGTGGTCAAAGCTGCTCAACTCGTCCGCAATTACCAAAGAGGACTATGAGCGTAATCCTCAGGCTGTCTTCGAGGTCCTGGACTTCTACACGGACCTTGCCAAGAGAGCCGAGAATCCAGGTCAATTCTCCAACATGACTCCAACACCCCAAGGAGCTCAGCACAAGCAGCTAGGTGGTGGGAACTCAATCGCTCCTCCTCGCCCAGCTCCTCCGCCACCTAATCAGCGCAGCTACAACAACACACCGCCGATATCGAGCGGCGGCGCACCGCGGCAGCCTTCTGCAGGAGACCAGCAGCAGCGTCAGCAGCCCCAGCAGCGGCAGCAGATGCAAAATTCGTCGAATAACTATGCAACGCAGGATGCTGCCAGAGAAGAGCAGCGAAGGAAGCAGATGGAAGGGCACCGACAGCGTGAGGCAGAAGAACGAGAACGAAAAGAGCTGGAGGCATATAACGCTTCTCTGCCTAAGAACAAGCTACCCATGGCGCAACAAGAGATTGGTGGCTACGGGGGCAGCCCCGGATCTAGTGATCGCTTTAACCCCTCGAGAGCTGCGCCATCTGCACCTAACCCATCTGGCAGTCCGGCTAATGGTTTGCGCGCCCAGAGAGCAGCGCCCGCTGCACCGTCATCGAACGGTGCATCTCGTCAACCGCCAGGATCCCAAGCATCTTCCAACGGATACCGAGATCCTGCCGGCCAGGGACCGCGAATGCCTCGCCATGATGGTTCACCAGCGTCGAGAGCTCCCAACGGATCGCAGACTTCGCAACCGAGACAGCCGCAAGCCGCACAGGGTGTATCTCGTCTCCCGGCGCCTGTCAAGCCTCTCAACGTGGCTCCCAAACCCAGCCAACCTCATCAACAAGCAGATAGCGTCAAGGCTGCCGAAGCTGCTCTCACTGCGAAGCCAGCACCATCAGAGCGCAAGCAAGATGTGCGCATGTCCACAATGTCGGAGAACGAAGTCATGGTCAAACTCAAGGAGGCTGTATCTAAGGACGATCCAAACTTGTCCTATTCCAAGCAGAAGAAGATTGGACAAGGTGCTTCTGGCTCTGTTTACGTTGCCAAGATCAAGGAGACCGCGCAAGGTATTGCGCGCGACATTCTTCGACAGCAAGGTCCACGGGCACAGGTCGCTATCAAGCAAATGGACCTTGCCCATCAGCCAAGAAAGGAGCTGATTGTGAACGAGATTATGGTCATGAAGGATAGTAAGCACAGAAATATTGTGAACTTTGTGGACGCGTTTTTGAAAAACAACAATCAGGAGCTGTGGGTTGTGATGGAGTTCATGGAGGGTGGTCCACTTACCGACGTCATTGACAACAACCCGTCTATTTCTGAAGAGCAGATCTCGACTATCTGTAATGAGGTGCGTCGACTCTATGCATTGCTTTTTTTTTTACAGCCAACTGGATTAGCTAACGGTTTTTTTTTTCAATAGACTTGCCGGGGATTGCACCATCTACATGCTCAGAGCATTATCCACCGAGACATCAAGAGTGACAATGTGCTCCTCGATGCCCGAGGAAATGTCAAAATTAGTCAGTACATCCTATTGCTACTAGTCGTCGTGCTTACAACACTAACACTTCCCAGCCGACTTTGGCTTCTGCGCCAAGCTTACTGACGCCAAATCGAAACGCGCCACGATGGTGGGCACGCCGTACTGGATGGCCCCAGAAGTTGTCAAGCAGAAGGAGTACGGCCCTAAAGTCGATGTGTGGTCGCTGGGCATCATGGCTATTGAAATGATCGAGTCGGAGCCACCGTACCTCAACGAAGAGCCACTCAAGGCGCTCTACCTGATTGCTACCAACGGAACTCCTCGACTGAAGAAACCGGAGAGGCTGAGCAAGGAGCTCAAGGCCTTCCTATCCGTGTGTCTCTGCGTCGACGTGAAGAGTCGTGCCTCGGCTGATGAATTGCTCGCGCATGACTTTTTGAAGCACGGCTGCCCTCTCGGCAGCTTGGCTGAGCTATTGGCATTCAAGAAGCACGCCAAGTAGGCCAGCCGGCACAATGCTGAAAATATTTTGGTTGCGAACAGACATGACTTATGTAAAACGCTTCGACATGTGCACGAGATAAGTCACGACCGATCTGGAAAGGCATGTTGTTGAGCGAGCAGATAGAACGACGTTGAGCATTGGTCATTTTCTTCTTATCTTTTCGGCAGTATTTTTTCTTCTAGTCGTGTTTCCACTTCTTGGACGCGACACATTTCGGCGTTTGGGATCAGGAAATCAAAGACGCGTACGTTTCACATTCCTTGAGCAGGCGGTTTTTCAAATGAGTTTGGTGCTCTCGAGGTCGGTCCTTTCCAAAAGGACACATGATTGCCTCACAACTATAAGTGTCATGCATTGCAAATTCAGGATGCCATAATATTTTGGGTCGGGACTTGTGTAAAATAGCCACAATTTCACCGCTCTCCCTGAGGAATTTATGCTTTGGGGAAGGAGGAAAGGGGCACGCGAGACATGCAGGTATAGAAGTGAAGATCTAAGCACCGCGAGGAGATGGCCATGGCCATAAACATAGCTACTAGCCCTTTGGCAGAATTGAGGCCTTCTCAAGAAATACATATAGCTGTGTGTGAAACGGCACGCATTGGATGAACGTTGGCGGTGGTGAATGCCCGTCGGTCCGCGAAAAGGAGGGGGGGGGCGTTTCAGAGTTTAGGGAATAAAGCGTGTGGCGGCTTCTAGCTTCGTGGATGGAACGACGAGGCTGTGCAGGGGGCCAGGTTGTTGCAGGGGTTGTATGAATATGTACATACAGACAGGACAAGACAAGTGTGTACTCCATATGTACGCAGTCATGACTCATAATTAAAGAAAATAATTAGAGGGTTCAGGGCAAGAGCCAACACGGCCGGGGGGAGATGGGCAAAGAAATGGTGCTGCAAAGGAACTACGCTCGGCAGCCTGCAAGCATGAAGTATTGGCCGATGTGTAGTGCGGAAGCTATATATCCCATGGGTCATGGACTCATGGTCATACCTAGGTAGGTGGTACCTATGCAGGTAGGTATGTACCTATGTATTTGCAATGCGATTTGAAAGAGTTCAGGCTGCTGGGATGCCCTCAAACGATATGCATACATATCCTCGAGTATTACTGTTATGCACGCATATGTACAATATTGATTGCCCAGCTTAAATCACATTGTCCAGGACCTCGCGGTGTTAGTCATTGCATCCGGTCGGGACAAGCGGAATCCATCATGAACGGGATCGTGGATGTTTAATTTGCGCTGCGCAATATCAACGTGGGCAAAAGAGCGGTTTTGATGCGGGACTCTCGCCGTGATGGTGGTGTGCGAGGCGTCCCTCGTGAGACGGCAATTGAAGTGAGTGAAGTGAAGCGCGAGAAGGGCAATACGTGAGAGAGACCTTTTGTTCTCTTTTTATTTTCTGAATGAAATGTGAGATGGTACGTACGGAGGTTGGGGCAGGAAAGGCAAGGAAGGTTGGACTTTTCTACGGAGTACATACCTACATACTGAGTATAGATGCCTAGGTAGCCACTCAATCGCGATTTGCAAGCTTATAAGCTACATATATGTATGTACGTAGACGGCACTGGCGGAGTTCCCGTTTCATGTACTGGGGATGGCAGCAGCAGTCTCGGCCTGTCAGTGGTTGACCACTTCTGCTGGGTCGCGGATTTGAGGTGGCTGGGCTTCTCGATTGGGATGGAGTCCGGTACATGCACACTCCATGTTACCGCGCATGCATGTTTACCGGGTTGGCGCTTAGGCTTGGTAAGGAGGAGGGAAGGCAATCGATGGGTGCCAATAGCAGGTTTCCCGTTGCCAACTTGTGACCACGTTGGGAGCCGTTCTTGGAGATCCGGAGGGTTAGGGGAGGTAACAATAAGCTGACAGTGAACTTGTGATACATATACATACATACATACGTATCGTAGACTCTGGTAAGCCCCTCCCCACCGCCGGCGGATCAAGTCGGGTTACCTATCCGGCCACAAAGTCGTCTTGGGTCACGGACTCACGGCCCACGGGTGCTTGGACTCTGGAGCCTTGAATGAACAATGCAGTATCCGGGTGAAAGTTACAATCCAGGAATTGGACGCGTCGCCAGCGGTTGACCCCAGACGCCCCAGGCGCCCCGGGCCAAAGCTCCGTCCATGCAAAGCTCTAGTCTGATTGACTCGCCCAAACCCCCCATCATCGCCGCCGACCCGACCATCCCCGTCTCCGTCTTGTCGTCCTGGTTGGGTTCTGTCTGAGCCAGTGAGCCCATCTTCAGCGATGTAGGTACATACGTATAGAACAGCGAAAACCAGTGCCGGGTCAAAAACACGCACCAATGAAATTGCCAAGTCGGGCGGCGTGGTGAGGCGGCTACCAGGCACAGCCCAGCAAACCAGGCAAACCAGGCAAACCTTGGCGCGCAAGTGCCACCTGCGTATCCCCTGGACTGGCAGCACTGTAGCCCTCTGTCTGGCAGTGTCTCCTCTTTTTTGTACCCACTTCGAGCCCCATCTGGCCTATCAGCCGCTCTCGTTCCTGCTTGTGCATCTCCACACTCCGTCCCGTCGTCGAAGTTGTCCCCTCCCCTCTGCTTCCCGAGTCCACCCCAATCATCATCACCAGCGACCTCGTTTTTCTTTTCCTTCTTCTTCCCCCCCCCTCGCTTCTTCTGTTGGTCATAACTCCTCTCTCGAATCCCGTCCCCATTCTTCTCCCTCCCGCCTTTCCTCCTCTCTCTATCTATCCCGATGAGGCCTGTACATTGATTGATTCTTCTTCAAATCTACTTTGCCTCGTGCCCTCCAGACGCCTTTTCGACGAGACCGACGAGGCCACTGTTTCAGACGGATCGTTACTTGCTCGCGTCACTACAGCTGACTGCCGCGGCACTCACGCTCTGGAACGTCTATTTGACAGCATAGCCTAATTCGTTGCAAGAATCTATCACTAGACACGATCGTCTCTCGTATAGAGGCACGGACGCTTTAGTTGCCTGCTCCGTCCGTTTGCGCGTTCGACGTCTCGATCCATCGATTTAGTCGTCCCTCCTCGTCCTCTTCATCAGCGAAATTCAGCTGTCCTTTTCGGCTTCTCTGGTTCTCACAGTATACCTTTGTAATACCTGGCTGCTGAACTTCTCAGCTGGTTTCTATATTCAACTTCTTGTGTGCCTTTCTGTTCTCTCCGGGTCCTCTTTAACCCGCGCTGTCCTCGGCCATTTAGGTGCATAATTGGCCCTAGAAGTTCTCAAAGTTCCTCAAATATTCCTTACAGGTCTCGAAATACCCTCACCCGATACGACATATCTGCGGAAGCAAGCTCGCCATACCTTATCCCCATTGTCCAACGCGTTTCGTTACACACCAATCGAACAGAAAAACACAAGGCAAACCAGAATCTATAATCATCCATATCTTTGCCTCAAGGCTTCCTACTGTACCTCAGTGTCATGAGGTCGGTCGGGTAATTGATAATGTCAATGTCCAGATCAGATCATATGGCGCCGGGATTTGCGTCCCAATCTTTTCCTTCTCAGGCTGGTCGGTCCCAGTCACCTGGCAACAACAACTCGCCTGCCGATCCATCAGTTTCAAACAGCCGGTCTCCCTTCGGTATTCCAGGCAGCATAATGGCTAGCAGCACGCGGTCAGGGGCAGGTTCTCCATCGCACGAAATGGCTGGCTCCAGTAGGCTTTTCTCCAAACGGTTCGTCTGCCCTCGCTCACCCCCGCTTTCAAACCGTGTTTTTCCATTTTACTAACCGTCTTCCTCGATGTGAAATAGAGCTCGCGAAATACAAGCTCAAGAGGGTATTTCTAGCATACCCCTTAATCCTTGGGGAGGCCCTCCCACAAGCGGAAACTCGACACCTCTGCGAGAGAATATTCCGGAATCTCCGACGACGGACGGCTTTCCTGGCTTTGTCCCGCTTTCTATGTCAGACGGTATACCGCAAACTCGGAGAGCTCGTGCTGGTACAGTTCCATCCAGGTTACCTGGAGGACCTGTAAACAGCCTCGTCAATCCGCACCATCTTGCCGCCGCCAAGTCTGCTCGCCCAACTCCGTCGCAGAGCTCCTTTGACAAATCGCCATCACCGACTATCGACCAGATTGACAACGCGCCTGCTGGTGGCTCTGCTCTTTTATCGCGTCTCCGTGCGGGGTCCATGCCGCAGCGCAGCCCCTTCAACAATGCCAACCCGATGTCCAGTTCCAGCTCGCCCTTTGGGCCCTCCATCTTCAGCAGCTGGAATCCGGCCGGCGTCGGCCGTGAGCGCGGCTCAACGTTGGCCAGTATTGCGAGCGTCGGTTCTAACGGGCCCAGCTCACCTTCGCAATCTCAGTTTTCCAAAGAGGGTGCTGGAGATTCGGACGTGCACATGCGCACATTGGACTATCTTGGATTAGCCGAGTCCACCCCTCAGCCTTCTCGAGCACAGCTGGCAACTCCTTATTACGATTACAGTAACCAGGTCAGCCGATTCCGTTCATACTCGGTCAACAACAAAGACAGATACGAAGACGAATACGATACTCTGGCCACTGGTAACATGCCCATCGAGAGTCAATATGATGCGCTCAAAGATCAGCTGGCAGCCACGAACGCGGCCATCCACAACCATAATCTGGCCGTGCAGGCTTTCATCAACAATACCCGTCCCCGTGCTCGCACAACGGCAGGCGTCCTCGAAACGATGCGAACTCTCAATGCTGCCGGCAATCCCAAACCGATGACCCCCGCTGAAATTCGGTTACAAGATGAGAAGGATTACGATGAGCTACCGCAAGCACTGAGCGGCATAAACCTTGGACGCTCCAACAGTCGTAATGCTGGTCTTCTTAGCGCAGACGAGCCGGGGCTGGAAGGGCCTACGAGTGCCCTATGGCTCGGTGGCGTTCCAACATCAACCACCACGTCTACTCTCGTGGAGATGTTCAAGTCTCACGGCCCCATCATTTCTGCTCGAGTGCTCACACATAAGAACTGTGGCTTCGTCAATTTTGAAAGAGTCGAGAGCTCTGTCGCAGCCAAGGCTTCCATGAATGGCAAGGAGATCTTCCCGGGCGCAGGACCTATTCGTATCAACTTTGCGAAGCCTCCCTCTGCATCCAACACTCCAGGCCACGACGGGCTCTATCCCTCACCTAGCCCTGATTCGTTTGCCAAGGGCCAAGAAGACGCCACTGGCAAGGCGTCGGGCTCTTGCCCCTGCTCAGGCTCAGGCACCGGTCTGGCGGCGTCAGCTGCTGGAGACGCCGCTGGAGGAGCTCCTCTAGGCACATGCACGCCCACGGTGCCACCTCTCACAGACATGTCGCATGATATTCTAGACATTGTGGAGCAGTTTGGGGCCACTGTTGAAGACAAGTCCATGGTATCTCAGAATGTTCAGTCAGCGATTTCGTACACGAGCTACGTGGAAGAGATTTCGAGCATTCGTGAGCCCGCTCACGTCAGAGTTCACGATGCTCCGAAGCTGAGAGATATCCGCAAGAGAATTGACAATCAGCTGCTGTCCCAATCCGAGATTGAACAGATCGCCATGGAAATGCTTCCTGAAATTGCTGAGCTATCCTCAGACTATCTGGGCAATACTGTCGTGCAAAAGCTGTTTGAACACTGCTCCGAAAAGGTTCGTGACGCCATGCTGGCCGAGATTGCACCCCATATGGCCGAAATTGGCATCCACAAGAACGGGACCTGGGCCGCGCAAAAGATTATCGATGTCTGCAACACCCCTCAGCAAATGACGCTGATCGTCCAAAACATTCGTGCCTATACTGTTCCATTGTTCCTTGATCAGTATGGCAACTACGTGTTGCAGGGATGCTTGAAGTTTGGAGCACCATTCAATGACTTCATCTTCGAGGCCATGCTCAGCCGCATGTGGGACATTGCCCAAGGTCGTTTCGGTGCCAGAGCTATGAGAGCCTGTCTGGAAAGCCATCATTCTACTCAGCAGCAACAAAAGCTGTTGGCAGCGGCGATTGCCCTTCACAGTGTCCAGCTGGCCACCAACGCCAACGGAGCCTTGCTGTTGACCTGGCTCCTGGACACGTGCACATTCCCCCGGAGGCGCACCGTGCTCGCGCCGCTTTTAGTTGCTCACCTCATCCATCTGTGCACGCACAAGGTGGCCTACCTGACCGTTCTCAAGGTTGTCAACCAAAAGGTTGAACCGGATGCGAGAGAGATCTTGTTCCAGGCGCTCTTCTTTTCTGCCAACGATCAGGTTCTGGAGGCGATTTTGCAAGACTCTGGGTGTGGTGCCACGCTCATATTCAAGGCCATGACAACGCCTTTCTATGACGAGAAGCTGCGAGCTCAGGTTGTTGAAAGTGTCAAGAACGTCCTCGTGAGGATGAAGGCTCAGCCGAATCAAGGCTACAAGCGACTGATGGACGAAGTCGGACTATCGACTCGAAGCGCCTCTGGTCGAGAACCCAGCAACAGCTCGTCGGAAGGCCGGCAGCAGCAGCGGCCGGTGTCTAGACAGGCTTCTAGCAATGGCGTCATCAATGGCTCGCATGCGCAGCAGGGCCACAACCACATCAATACCAATGGCAGCAGCGGCAGCAACAACGGCATCAATGGCAGCAGTAGCAACCACCATCACCACCATCGTCAGGGCAACAAACATTACTACGACCAGATGAATGCTGCACAGCCACATGCAGGGAGCTACGATATGGGAGGATATGGCGGCGGTCAAAGAAGCGACAGTGCTGATGCCATGTCTGCATTCCCACAGTACGCCCAAGGCATCATGTACAATAATCCAGCTGCTGGAGGCATGGCGGCACCGGTAAATTTCTCTCAGCTTCAATATCAGCAGAGCATGATGAACCGAGGTGCACCACACATGGGATACAACTACCCTCCCATGCAGGCTCCCTACGGCACCTACGGCGCCCCAGGCATGGATCAGTACCGCCAGGCCAGCATGGCAGCCAATGGAAGCCCCATTCAAGCACCGGCATCGCACATGGCATCTCAGCAGATGTCAGCGGGGCAGCCAACGTATGCGCCTCCTGGTTTTGGGCTAGGCTATGGGTATGGCAGCATGCAGGGCATGGGATACGTGCAGCAAGAGCCGGTTAATAACCGACGTGGCGGTCGCGCGCGTTATTATCACTGAGCTCAATTTTTGCCTTTTCTTCGCAGCGGAGACTGATATATTCTCTTGTAATCTTTTCCCGACGCAGATGAGCGTCGAGCGCCGACAAGAATTACGATGGAAAACGGACAAATCAGCGGCAGTGACGTTGCTTTTCACTTTCGCCGTGTGGTTCTTGACTCTTTGGTGCGTTCAAGCATATCGGGATGTCGTATGAGCAGGAAACAGACAGATTAGTCGTGTACTATGGACAGAGACCGCAAGCACGATGTACTACGTCTTGTGCCGAGTGAGGGGCATGGGAGCGCTGTGACCGAGTCTACCGGTGTAGAACGGACAATAAAAATGGAATGTATTGTTGTTTCCTCTTGTCGTCTCTTTTTTCCCTTTCTACTTCTTCTATTCACGAGCTTAGCGGCCTGTTGTTTTACACACAAACAGTCCTTTTGCCTCCTGTCGATCTGGAGCATCGACATGTGTCGGAGCGGGTTCTCGCGCATTCACATTCACATTAGCACCTAGAAGTCCTACAGGATAAGGATAGCCTTAGTCGGTCTAGGTAGGGGGGGGGGCTCTGTCGCCTTGTCCTATTCATTTAAGTCTTATTGCGTGAAGGGATCTGAGAAATGTACGTACCACATGATGAGACGTCTTGCTAGATGTGTATTCTTTCTTTTCTTTCATCTGCTGTTCATGTCTGGTTTTCTTCTTATTTGGGTGTGTCTGTTACTGTCTTTTTGTGTTTGTTGCTTCTCAAGTCTTTATTTTTAGCATACACATACATACTTTTTCTTGTTTAGAAATAAATGTGTTGCGTTTACGGCACTACTGTCTTTGCTGGCCAACGAGTCACATGACGGAGGAGGACTTGACTGCCACTGTCACTTGTATATTGAAAAGACCATCTTTTCACCTTGATGGCCGAACCAGTCGATGAAACATTCTAGGCCTTGTCCGTCAAAGAACACGGTATGGCGACATCGATTTTGACGAGGACACTCTGTACCACCTCGAGAACAGGAAGTGAGAAGTACTTGTAGACTGTAGACTGTAGACTGTAGTGCTGTAGTGCTGTAGTGCTGTGAAAACCCGGCTGCCAAGAGCAATCCTCCCTTGTCTTCTCGGCGGAAAACAAATGTTTTCTACGTCTACGAACGGTCTGCGTATTCGCTCCAGAATTCATCTCCCCGGGGCCCAGGGGATGTGCTTGGGATCGAGTGCAAGCGAGTGGGCCGGTATCCTTTTTTTGGCAATACATAAGGATCTTTGGGTGATGTGATGCCGTCGTTTGGCTGACAAGATTTCCCAGTATCCTCGATTCAGATGCTCATGGACGCTATACATATGTACGGAATGAAATTGGCGCTTTACCAGGAGGGGGACGAAATGAGATACATAAGACAGCAAAGAACAGGCAGGCAGGCAGTGTAGCGTATTGCGAATGAACAAGTTGCTATCATTCAAGAATCTGGAATCTTTATTAATCGCTAGCATGCACCTAACGGATGTACTGCTCGCCATCCCCATTCTTCTTCTTCTTCTTCTTCTTCTTCTTCTTCTTCTTCTTCTTCTTCTTCTTCTTCTTCTTCTTCTTCTTCTTCTTCT
>SRPQ01000527.1:0-16971 GCA_018360075.1 Claviceps cyperi
TTTTTTTGGTGTCTTACAATCCTCTTTCTTTCTCCTTTCAATCTTATATATTCATTTTTCTTTTTCTTTTTCGTGAGGCGTCTCCCAGCTGGGTTGGGGGCGTTCATACTTTACTTGGCAGGGCAGGGCAGGGCAGGGCAGGGCAGGGCAGGGCAGGGCAGGGTTGGGTTGGGTTAAAGGGGGTAGCTAGCGTGCGTTGTGTGTGATGTGAAAGTGAAAGTGAAAGTGCAAGTTGAAGTGGCAGTAGTCAACTACACAGCGAGAGAATGGGATGGACCTGTTGAGAGCGCGGGTTTGCATGATTGGGATGATTGATGTGAGGTTTGGTGTGATGTTTCTGTGCGTATGTGTTGCATGTGCATGTGTGCGTGAGGGCGGCATTATCTGATCGAGTGGACAACAGTTATGACATGATTAGCTACAATTGCAGAAAGCTTGCATGTGTAAATGTCCATATGTATGTCTGTAAATCGGCCTCATGTTTCGACTCTCCACGGCCAAGCATGTAATTACAAGTAGCGCAGCTTAGCCAAGAACGCCTGTTCAGCACAGTAGCTTAAGCCAACCCATCTACTACAACCTCCTTCCTGACCTCGCCCTGAAACCTCGCCACCCACTCCGAAAACACATCCCTCCCACCCTCCCAATCCATCAAGATCAACTCCCCCGCAGCTACCGCATCGTCAAAGCACCGCCCCATTACCCGATCAACCTCCTCCGGGTCGAGCTCGTACAGCGCGCCGGCCAAATCTCCGAAACGATCAGGCAGAGTGCCGAGAAGCGAGGTTATCTCGTCGAGTCGGGCAGGAATGGTATTGGTATCGGTCTCAGAGGAGGTTTCAGGCGCGGCAGACACAGCCAGGGGAAAGGAAGGCAGTTTCTTGAGCCGGTGCTTCGTGAGAGCCTGATACAAGAGTGTAACGAGACGGAGTCGCTGGAGGGAGATTTCAAGACGGGGCCGGATGCGGTGCGGATCGGCTTTCGAGATTGCTTGTTGAGAATTCATGAGTTGGTCGAGGAGGGCTTGCGGGGAGAGGGATGTGGTGGAGAGGTCCGTGGTGATATGATCTACCCCGTCATGACCTCCTTCGTCCTCGTACTCGTCCTCGTCATCCGGTTCCTCCTCCCCCCACTCCTTCAACTCCTCCATGATATCACACAGCGTTTCCCTCCACTGGGCGACCTTTTTCGCGAGAATACCCCCCACGCCTAACTCCGACAGGCGAATCACCTCATCGCACGCCGCCCAGAGGAGCCCCGTCGTGGGAAGACTCCCCTTGGCGCCTCCTGCCGTGAAGCCGTCCCTGCTTTTCCCGGTGGGTAGAATCTTGCCATTGCTTGGGATTTTCTGCACGAGGGCGTGTAGTTCCGAGAGGACGCGTTGGGCCTTGGAGGCTACTTCTTGGGAGACTACCGAGGTGTACTGTGCGGGGACGCAGGCCTCTGCCGCGGAGGCCAGTCCCGGGATGGGCCCTGCGATGAGCTCGCGCAGGACTGTGCAGAGGGCGCTTGGTGTAAAGGGCTCGTTGATGATGAGGAGCGAGATCTTTGTGCCGTGGGCGCGGATCAGAGTGGCGGAGTCGTGGGCAAGGGAGAGGGCATTGAGGGGAGGATCGATGGGTGAGGAGTGTTGGAGGGAGGATGGCTTGCTGCGTGTGAGCTCGGAGAGGACGGATTGGAGCTGTGTGAGGAGCTTGGAGGCCGTTTGGATGAGGGTATCGAGGGTTTGTAGGGAGGTGTCGGGGTGGTGAGAAGCCATTGTTGCGGGATGCTTTCCACGATGGGATAAAGGGGTCGTAAATGAATTGAGAGTCGTCTTTGCTGCGCGAAGGCGTTTTGTCGCGGAAGAGTGAAGCTGTACAGAAGCGTTGATCAAATTACGTGGTGAAGTTGTGTCGTGTCGTAAGACAACTTTTTCTTTGTCCCCTTCACTCCACGTTTTGGTAAGTGGAGCAGCCTGGACCCTTGATTGATGTCTGTGATTTGATTGGCAGAATGGTGGAGCTTCAGCCTGGTGAGGTGTTCAATATTCAGCGGCCCAGCAGGGTTCCATTCGACCAATCACGTGAGGCTAGATACGCCAGATCAACCCCACCAGACACACACACCCTCGCGACGGAGCTCCTCGTTCACTGGCCTCCTATCATCCACAGTGCACACATCACAGCTCATCATGCAGCCGCCGCAGCCTCTGGTGCTGCTGGGCGCCGTATCGTCCCTTACGGCTGTTTCTGCTGGCAGCTTGCCGCGCGGTGTTGGTCCGGAATGTATGTTGAACCCTCACTCTGCCTCTGAGCTCCGTCGCTGGGTTTGTGACGGCGTAGATGTTTCCCCCTAGCTTCGCCCCGACGGCCTCCTCAGCCCGGACCTCAATCGCTTACACTAGATGCCACAGATGCCTCGCACTATCAAGGGAAGACAGAGTTCACCTGCATTTCGGAATCCTCAATCAGGCTGAGCTTTGACCGAGTAAACGACAACACCTGCGATTGTCCCGATGGCTCCGACGAGCCCGGCACAGCTGCCTGCGCGCATATCGATCCCCTATCTCCAGATCAGCCTCTCCCCGCCTCTGGCATCATCTCGAGCAGCCCAAAACTCGCCTTACCTGGCTTCTGGTGCGAGAACAAGGGACACATTGGCTCATACGTGCCCTTCCTCTTCGTCAACGACGGCATGTGCGATCACGGCCTTTGTTGCGACGGCACCGAAGAATACGGCCACGTCGGCGGCATCAAGTGCGAGAACCGCTGCGCCGAAATCGGCAAGGAATACAGGCGTCTGGCCGAGGAAAGGAGTCAGAAAATGACCCGGGCAGCTAAGCAAAAGAACACTATGCTGAGTGAGGCTCGCGTGCTTCGGCGGAGCGTCGAGGCTAAGATTGCGCAACTGAATTCCGATATCCAAGTCCTGGAGGCGAAAAAGGCAGATCTCCAAAAGAAACATGATGCTGCGCAACTCCACGACAGGGGGCGTGTAGTCAAGAGTCAGGGCCCGGGAGGAAAGCTGGGTGTGCTGATAGGCCTGGCCAAAGTCCGGGTCAATGAGCTGCGCACTACGCTTGATCGGGTGGTGCAGGAGCGAAATGAGATGGACTCTAAAGTGCAGGAGCTGGAGGGAATTCTCAGCAAGTTCAAGGAAGAGTACAATCCGAATTTCAACGACGAGGGCGTCAAGTCTGCGGTGAAGGCCTTTGAAGATTATGCAGCCAGGGAGGCGGAGATTGTTCGTGATATCAAGGCCGACGCGGATCTCGAATCGATTCTCAAAGAAGATAGTGAGACGAGCGGTGTTAATTGGGCGGAATTTGAGGCTGGCGAGGAGGGCTCGGATACGGACGTCTGTACGTGAGATACTGGTGACTGGTTTTCTTTTTGCGCTTTTCCTTTCGACTGTTCCCCTTCTGTTCTCCTTTTCTCTTCCCATCCTTTCTTTACCTTGGTTCTGTTGCTCGTGTGCCATTTCTTGCACATTGACTGTTGGAATGCACTGACAACTCACTGACTTGACATCAGTATACAACTTTGAGGCATACCTCCCCGGGTTCCTCCGCGAGCTCCTCCATGACAAGTTGACACGCTTCAAACTATGGCTCATCCAGAACGGTATGCTGGCGGATCGCACCAGCGGCGGATCTGAATCCCAGCTAGCCAAGGCGGCGCGCGAGGCACTGGAAGCCGCGGACCAAGAGCTCAGAGACAAGACACGCGATCGCGACGAGGGGACGGAAGACCTGAAGAAGGACTACGGACCGTCTGACATCTTCCGTGCCATCAAGGACAAGTGCGTCAGCATTGATGCTGGAGAATACGAGTACGAGCTATGCTACATGGACAAAACGATGCAAAAGTCCAAAAAGGGTCACGGAGACACCAGTATGGGCAATTTCGTGCGTCTCGAGCACCAGATGGCCGATGACGAGGAGCGCCTGGACGGCAAGAGCCTGGGCAGGGGTCAGCGCGTCGTGCTCAAGTACGAGGATGGACAGCAGTGCTGGAATGGTCCGCGGCGGAGTACCGACGTCTGGCTTGGGTGCGCTGACAAGGAAGAGCTGTGGCGGGTGAGCGAGGCCGAGAAGTGCGTGTATAAGATGGAGGTGGGCACGCCGGCGGCCTGCGATGACACGGAACAGGCGCAACAGGGCAGTAGGGATGAATTGTAGATGGTGGGACACGGATTCTGAGCGATGTTGTATGATTGCTAAAATAGTCAGGCAGATAAGATGAGCACAAAGACAAAATTAAGACCAGGGCGCAACGAAGCACATGAGACTGCACGTAACGCATGCAGCACAAGAGTTTAGTATACGTGGATACCATCTTCGCTTTGAAGGTACCACCTACTCGACATCTGTAACGAGACCGAGGAGGGGACCCATTGTTCCCCGTAACAAGTAGGTATCTTAGGGCATAGCTTCATTTCGTCATTAGTGGTATCTTCATTCGTATCTTATATAACACTGTCTAACATGTCATAATCATCTTCGTGATGCCGGGTATCTGGAACCTCCGCAACAGCTTTCTCCTCCTCTCCCCCCTCATCTAAATCAAACATGGGATAGTTTAGCATGGCGGCAATATCGCCCATCATTTTCAAAGTCTGCCCACTTTCGTGATCACTACTCAGTATTTTGGTCTCCCCGCCGTCAAGATGGACTTTGTCCACCAATGCGACGTATTTCTTGCGAGTCTCCAAGTCCTGACTTCGGAAGAGGGAGTTGTTGATGAGCAAGACGCCTCCGCCCGGGCCAACAGCACCATCTTCGATGGCTCTTTCGACGGCTGTAGAACCGTACCAGGCCCGTCCGTCGTCGAGCTTCAGTAGATCAAGAAACTTGGTCAGGGCTTGCGCTTCCTTTGTGTAGTTCATGTCCTTCATCTTAGACATGACCTCGGGGCTCTTGAGCACCTCGTTCAGACTGTAGATGTGGCCCGAGTGGGCGTGGATGACGGTCGCTTGCTTGGCAACGGCATTGAGGACTTTATCCGACTTGTCCCGACCGAGTTTCGCAATGTAGTCTTTGAAGTCGCCGGCTACGAAACCCGGGCTGGCTAGCAGGAGCGGCCGCGAGCCTGAGAAGTCGACGGCTCGAAGTAGCGAAGATAACGTCTTGTCAAAGAATTTTTTGAGGCCGGCATCTTGGTCGGCGGGTGTATCCCGTTTCTTGGGCACCACACTCTCCACCCTGGTCTTCAAAACTGTGCGGAATTGAGTGACAAGACAGATGTTGGCCAAGCCTTCTTGCATGACCACTGCGGCTATGGCGCCGTTCTTGTCGTCTGACAGAGCTTGCGCCAGCGTCGCCTTGGATACTGAGTCCCAGCCATCGAGCTTGACGATGGTGAATGATCGATTGACTTCGATGTCGAGGGTATGATGCGAGCCCTTGGGCACGTGATCGTTTTCCGAGGCGACGATGCCGGATACTCGCAGGGAGGAGATGACCGCGTCGAAGAAGGTCGACTTGACCTTGATGGTGAGATCGGTGTGGACTCGTTCGGCGACTGCTGCCCCCGTACCGGAGTTCACCGTGACGACTTTCCGCAACGCATGCGCGTGGACCAAGTCACCAGGTATAATGAGATTGTATGCATGCCACTACATATCATGGTGCGCGAGTTAGCCTACCGGTTCCAGCAACTTGATTTCGCAAGAGCAACCCCCTTTCTCTCCGCACTGGCATTGAACAGACCATGTCTTCCGGGTCCTCTGGCAGGAGAGACACCTGCTCCTCTTCCACATCTTTCAGGTATTGGCGATTTATGAGCTTCATGACGGGCTAGGCGGAGGAAAAGACTGTCGGGGCAGAGATAGATCTTGTATGCATACAGCCATTATCATGACAGAAAGGGAATTGCACCAAGTGATGGGGATCAACTGTCATCCCCGCGGCGGTGACGCAGGATGATCGTTGACGTGGTGGGGGGTGGCGAGTGTGGCGCAGCCTGTGGCGTTGTCTTAACGGGTGCCATCTGCTCTGGTGGCCGAGCCCTGGAAGTGTGCGATGGAATTGATGAATTTGATGAGCAGAAAGGCTCGTAGAAAAGAAGTTTTGCGCAGTGCTAACTATGTAGATACGTATTGCAAATATTCGTGATGGCATCGATCCACCGCACACAGAGCCCCTGTAAGAATGCTTCTGGAAGCCAAAATGCCCTTATGGACCATGGTGTTGAAACTTGAATCTGATCTCGGCGTACGGAGAGAGGCACATTGTATCGCCATTTTGAGTTGACTTGGGACGATGACGTGGCCCCCGACTGCGTGCAAGTTGTCATGTGAGGAATCGGATATCCCTACCGACCCGACCAAAAGGTCAGAACACTAAGCTGATGAGAAGCAGCTAAGTGCGGGATATATATACATATGTATGTATCACTGTGACAGCATGATCAAACCCCGGCAGGGGAACCCAGTCCGGATTTCCAGGGGATGGCGCTTCGGTTTTCTCCCAAAATCAGAGGGAAGAAAAGCAACGGAGAAACGGACACAGAAGCGACAAGATAAAAAACAAAACATAAAACCAGACCAAAGTCAAAGGGCTACCTACTACGTAGGTAGATAGGTATGTATACCGACCTGGGCCACGAATACGATACGATGGCTTGCCACCAATGACTGCCATGCTAATAATGCAGCCCTTGTCTCGGGTGAGTGCACCGGACGCTCTAGTTTACTGTTTCTCGTCTGGCCGCGATGCTTTCGTCATCCGTTCCTTGCTTTGTCAACGCCGGCTTTAATCGAGCTGAAAACTGGTGCCCAAGGACATATTAGAAAGAGTATGATATCACCGACATCTGCGATTGGTGGCTGCGACTCAGCGAGTGCCGCTTCCGGGTCAAGGTCCATGATGACCAGCACCTTGGCATTTCGTCTCGCCTGTGACGACGCATACAGTAAGCAGCATCTTGCCAGTGTGCCACATTTACTCTGTTATTTGCCCGCGTTCGCCTCATTCACGAATCACCTGAAGGGGCATGCATGGCCCACTGCTAATCTAATTTACATGAGCTTGGATCGGACAGTGCTTCTCTGGAACAAAGTGCTGCGTGTCTCAATTCCACGCGACGCCGGACGGAGCCTCGGTAGCAGGCTTGATCCTTATTATTCACGTAGCTAGCCAAGTTGACCCTGGATTTCACTCAACCCATCAAGAACTCAAGACGGCGTCTACTTCTCATCCCAGCTCTGAACATAACGTGACCTCGGGCCTTCGCTGTTCGCCGTGAGCTACATAGGTGTGCATGGTCAATTCCTGACTCCGGACATTCGGCTTGTGCGGACTTCGGAGGAGCTAGTCTAGGAGGACTACGGAATCCAGACAATTCGGAACCCCCCCCTTGGAGATCCTGCAGTTCACTTCCGACATATCGCGAGGGTTTGCCATCGACACCCCCTTCCCTGTCACCACCCACGGCAAACAAACGATCGATTCGATTGACTGTTTCCCGCGCTGCAGAAACCCTCGCAGTATGGAATATGTCGATCAAGCTAGCCTCGCCAGCCTTGTCAGGCCAAGCAGAGGGTCCTGTGCGCAGGCCCGGTGAGTTCTCGTCAAGCCGAACTGAAAACCACCATCTATCCGATTCCACAGGTACGATTCAATGTCCCTATTTTAGTTTCCCGTACATACCGGCCTCGGACCGCACGAAGCCTCCGACTCCGACGCATTGATCTGTTGACGATGATATACTGTCACGCCCTACCCAAGCTCACGATGTTAAGGAACAAATGATCATGGCGCATCGCAACCCGCTCCGCCGAATCGCCTCTCGAGCTCCCGCCTGCTGCATGTGCCTTCTGGCATGTCACAGAATTTCAAGGGAAAGGAGCCTAGTCAATCGTCTAGATCTCCATCATTCAACAGTTCCACCCCTTCCGGTCTGGATCCTCTGAGCACAGTATGTACATACATGTTCTCATGTTGCATCACGAAAAGATAGCCGTCTGTGCTTCAACAGTGACTGACACGGCGTGACGTGCTATTTGTGGCGATGCAGCAAATTTACCTTCGAACGAACACTGGTGCGGAGCCAACGATTGCTCAAAGGTTTCTGCAATCGGCACGGGCAGATAGTCCTACGCGGGATAGCTTTCACAGGCAGAGCACGGACAGCCAGGGAAAAACTGGCAATCATGGGATAGATGTCAGCCGAGAAAGTCGCAGGTGCGCCAGTCCGCCAGTTCTACTCCGTGAAAGTGAATACATGATCGGATGATTGGTGAAATGCTTACACAACACGTCTCTGCGCAGAAAAGGGTCATCTTTTCTGAGCCGCCTCGCCATCCGTGGCGCCCGAAAGAAAGATGATGGTATGCACGACACCGACTCCGAGCTGGGCGAGCTTCGGACGGATGGCATTTCCGCTAGGGCCTTGACTTTGGTGGACGAGGACGGCGGGGGTTTCATCCCGCTCCATAGAGAGCCAACTCGCTATATTCGTGTCAAACGCCATAACAAAAAGCTGCGCGAATTCAACCATCTGTTTCTTGCGCAGGAGCTTCTCGGGGCCAAGCCTACACCTGAGGATGAAAGTCGTAGCCGAGGGCCTGCTACCGTAGTGGGATCCAAAATACTAAAGTCGGGCGACGCCATTTGGGCCGCTGAGTTTAGTCTGGATGGGCGTTACCTTGCTGTTGCCGGCAAAGACCATATTGTCCGCGTCTTCTCAGTAATATCTACCCCTGAAGAGCGAAAAGCATATCAAGAGAAAGAGGAAGAGGAAGAGGAAGAGGTTCGAGGCCGTGGAGCTGGAGAGAAGCTTAGTGCGCCTGTCTTCCAAACGAAGCCGACTCGGGAATTTGAAAGCCACACGGGGGAGGTGCTGGCACTGAGTTGGAGCAAGAATAACTTTTTGCTCTCGTCCTCGATGGATAAAACCGTGAGATTGTGGCACATGAGCCGGCCAGAATGTCTCTGCACATTCAAGCACAGCGATCTTGTCACGTCCATCGCATTCCATCCCACAGACGACCGCTTCTTCTTGGCAGGCTCACTAGACGCGCAGCTGCGTCTGTGGAGCATACCTGACAAGACCGTCGCTTTCTCAGCAACCGCAAACGCGTTCATCACAGCGGTAGCGTTCTCCCCCGATGGCAAGACGGCAATATGTGGGCTACTGAGTGGGCTTTGTCTATTTTACAACACAGACGGCTTGAAATTAGAGTCGCAAATCCATGTTCGGTCGTCCAGGGGTAAGAACGCCAAGGGCAGCAAGATCACCGGTATTGAGACTGCCATGATTCAACATGAGGACGGAAAGGAAGATGTAAAGGTCCTCATCAGCTCCAACGACAGCCGTGTGAGAATCTACAACATGCGCACAAGGATGCTGGAAGTCAAGTTCCGAGGTCTGGAAAACTCATCCAGCCAGATCCATGCACGGTTCAGTGACGACAAGACCTATGTGATTTCAGGAAGCGAAGATCGCAGAGCATACATATGGAATGTCGCAAGCCTTGACAATGACCTCAAGGATCGGCAACCGTACGAATGTTTCGACGCCCATCCCGAGGTCGTCACAGCCGCTTGCATGGCTCCAATCAAGACTCGACAGCTTCTAAGCGCCTCGGGAGATCCAATCTATGATCTTTGCAATCCACCCCCTGTCATGCTTCTCAGCCTGGAGGAAAGAAATACGAGTCAAGGCAAACTCTCCGACGGTGGAAATTCGGAAAGCGCGAGTAGTCTGAAGAAGCCAGAGGAGAGTCCTGCCTACATTGAACGGTCGAAACATGGCGATGGCCACATCATCATCACCACGGACCGAACAGGTACGATCAAGGTGTTTCGGCAAGACTGTGCTTACATGAAACGGCAACAAAGCACATGGGACGTGTCTTCCAAGTTTTCTGGAAAATTGACAGGCGTCGGACGTTCCGGCAGCATTGCGACGCGAATCAGTACCGGCAGCCGAGTTCACTCCCGGCGTGGCTCACTGAACCTCAGCATACCATCATCGCAAAAAACACAACCCGCATCCGACAGAATCATGAGCTGGCGCCAGGATGTCGAAGGCCGTTTCGGCACCAACATCGACCGAAGCCGAAGTGAGCGATCTCTCTCACCAATGAAGTCCATCCGTGCCCCCCAAAAAAACCCCTCTGCCCTGGCTCCGACGTTTGAAGCCCAAAAAAAGCCATACACGTCTAGTACCGCAAGTCACACGAAACATCCAGCCAGTCCCCCAAGCAGCATCCACACCGGCCGAAGTTCCCTCCGCACAAACAGAGACAGAGAGGATCAATTTCCCCGGCCCCGAGTTTCAATCTCATCAATTCATCAGAATCAGGCGGCCAACATGACCGTGACGAAGAAGGCAGCTTCTGGAATCTGAGTCGCTGGAAGACTACTAAACCCGGTAAACCGGGTACAAGACACTCCATCCGTGCGAGCCCCCTAGGCAGGCCCGGCGCAGTCGACAACAGCTCAAGTCAGGCGCCTAACACTCTGAAACCAGGTGATGGGGACCAACGAATCTCTGCCCGGCGGAGCCTCGCTGCGCCTGAGTTACAACGGCTGAAGGTCAGCGAGAACGACATTGACCGACGGCGCTCCGTTGGTCCGATTCATTCCTCAATAGCTAGAGTCAGTGACTCCGAATCACGGGAAGGGAGCGTGGATGGAAGTGCGAATACCCGGCATTGTACTTCTGGTGTCGTCCAGGACCGGCGCGCGGAGTCGCGAGGCGTGCAGGCGGCAGATACGGACTCGACTAACTAGTGACACTGCGCTGCTCTGTCGTGAGTATGGTGGCGCTCGGGATACAAAGGCCAAAAGAATGTCCACAGGCAGGGATGGGTTGCGGTGCGGGCAGTGTGGACGGACGAATGTATAGTGAACCATTGATGGGCGCCATGGGAGAACACAAACGTAAACAGGAGGCTTGGGAATTGTTTATTTCTGTTTCTTTGGCATGGACGCAGCGGGAATACCACGAGTCTTGTCTTGATATATTACAGCGAGGGAGTCTTGGAAGCAGCCGGGGCGATATACATCACTTTTTGAGTGGAAGACGCTTCTGGCGGTATACGCGCATGTGGATAAGCAGCACCTCGGCGAAGTGCTTTATTCTTTCATCTATTTACATTTTCCTACTTAATTCTCAACGAAAGGGCGCATGACTTGAGATGGATGAGCGTAGTAGTCGATGCGCCAGTAGGCCAATAACAAGTCTTTCCCCAGAATGTTGCTATTTCAGCAACCTCGTGAACTGCGCATGAGCAGATGGCTCACATCCTCGGCGCAAGTCTCGCTTCACTAGATGGAGAAGCTCGAAGTATTGCACTTCGAAGCCAGATTCGATCCCTCGTCAGGACAGGACAGAACCGATCATCTAGCCGAGCCAGGTTGAACGCGTCCCCTTCACCTTATCCTCCACCCCCGGCGGTTTTGGAAGGTATGATCAATGGCTCGATCGCCTGCCCTACCGGACACACTACCCCAAGATACCCGCGCTCCGGACGAATTTTAAAGGCCTCGTTCGTTTAGAGCTATTCAGAAGCATACACGTCTTAGTAAGTATATTCAATCACCGGGGCGGGTACGGGCATTCCGCTCAAGCGACACTGCCACATCTCCACGCCATGACAGCACCTTCACGCAAGCCCACTGGCACTCACAGTACTCGCCCCATTCGCCGTTATCTTCTCCGCCAACTTCTCCACAGAACTCTTCAGCGCTTGCGGGTTCGCGCCCGTGACGGAAATATCGGACTTGTCCCCGTTCTCGAAGAAGAGGAACGTCGGGAGAGATCGGACGCCCAGCTCGAATGCCAGGTCGGGAACGTCGTCGGTGTCGAACTTGGCGAACACAAAGGTGTTCTCGACGCCGTGCTCGTCCGAGCACTTGACGAAGAGGGGGGAGATGGCTTTGCAGGGGCCGCACCAGGATGCGCTGGCTTGGATGGCGACGAAGGGTTTGGATTTGATGAGGGCGTCGAATTCGTCCTTTGAGGTGAGGGTGATGACGGGCATGGTGGGCTATGTTCGGGGGGGTTCCTCTTGCGGGTTTCTGCTTGTTGATGTAGATGAAGCGGGTTTCTGGATCTGAGGAACTTGAGTTGTTGAGGAGTGTTTGAATTTATGTTTCAACTGTACGCATGGGGGGTCGTGAGGGTTTGGAGGCGTTTGGAGGGACGGGGGGGTTCCCTCATTCTTGCTGCTGATTGCGCCAACCTTTTCGAGGCTGACAAATATGCCGCGGTGACGTGATTTCAAGGGGGTGTGACTCGTGAGCGGCAGGGGATCATAGTAGCATACAGCCACATCGCACAGCCACACTTCAGCGAGCGCAAAAAGCTGTCATGTCAATGGGGCGGTCAGGAAAAAAATATTCTGCCGCCCGGCCGATAGGGCCCTCATCGGTACGGTAGCGATTCTCCAACCTCCAATACGGACAGATTGAACATACTTTTGCCTTTGCTACCTCGCAGCATAAAGCTTCTCGAGAACAAGAAGCCAAGTATACTTGTCAAACGGAACTACTCCCCGGACTACACTCGGCACAACTTGCACCATGTCGAAGCGGGTGGCCGACGAGAATGGCAGTGGCCCTCTGAAGGGCGGCGATCGCCCTGACCCCATGGACATTGACGACGATAAGGAAATGGGCGACTTTGCGGATGAGTTTGAGGACGAGTTCGAGAGCGAGGACGAGATCTTCGAGGCCGGAGTGGATGGGCGACCAGATGCTGAGCGGGAGGCCGAGGAGAAGGCTGCTGGTAAGTACACTTCACGGGACACTTCCTTCATGGTGTTGATTTCACATTTTCGTGTGCGCACCTCTGGTATTCTGGACAAGGCTGACGTGTCGTCTGGTACAAAAATACAGGAGCCATGCAAGTCGACCAGGGGACCTTCATCGTCGGCCGAAACAAGCTCGAGCCCGGCCAGACGCTGGCGCCCGATCTGTCCACGTACGAAATGCTGCACAATCTCAGCACGCCGTGGCCCTGCCTGTCGTTTGACATCATACGTGATGGCCTAGGAGATAATCGCAAGGCATACCCGGCGACCATGTATATGGTGGCGGGAACGCAGGCAGAAAACGCCAAGGCGTCAGACAATCAGCTGCTGGTCAACAAGTTCAGCGGCCTGAGCAGGCTGGACCGGCAAGGGGATGACGAGGATTCAGACGAGGAAGACGACGACGACGAAGACGCGGAGCCCATCCTGGAGAGCAGGGCGATCCCTCTCAACTCGACGACGAACCGCATCCGGGCGCACCAGATCGCGCCAGGCAACCAAGAGCCCGGCCGTCCAGCGACAACACTGACAGCCACGATGACAGAGTCAAGCCAGGTCTTCATCCACGACGTCACCCCGCATCTCTGCTCGTTTGACCAACCCGGCACCACCATCACAGCTCAGCAGAACAAGCCCATCTCCACCATCCGCGCACACAAGACTGAGGGATACGCTCTGGACTGGTCCCCCATCGTCCCCGGCGGCAAGCTCCTGACCGGCGACAACGACGGCCTCTTATACGTCACCACCCGGACCGACGGCGGCGGCTGGGTCACCGACAACCGCCCCTTCCAGGGCCACACCAACAGCATCGAAGAAATTCAATGGTCCCCCTCGGAACAGTCCGTCTTCGCGTCTGCCTCCAGCGACGGCACCATCCGCGTCTGGGACGTGCGCTCCAAATCCCGTACTCCAGCCCTAACCGTCCAAGTCTCTCGCCACGACGTCAACGTCATGTCCTGGTCCCGCCAGACCAGCCACCTCCTCGCCTCAGGAGATGACGACGGCGTCTGGGCAGTCTGGGATCTGCGCAACTGGAAGACCAGCGACAACACTAGCAATGCGTTCCAGAAGCCCCAGCCCGTTGCCAGCTTTAATTTCCACAAGGAGCAAATCACTAGTCTGGAGTGGCATCCCACAGATGACTCCATCATGGCTGTCGCTGCCGGGGATAACACCGTCACGCTGTGGGATCTGGCGGTCGAGTTGGATGATGAGGAGAGCAAGGATACGGCGGGGGTGCAGGACGTGCCTCCGCAGTTGTTGTTTGTGCATTATCTCAAGGATGCGAAGGAGGTGCATTGGCATCCCCAGATTATGGGTAGTTTGGTCGCCACGGGGGAAGAATTCAGTGTGTTTAGAACAATTAGCGTATGAAAGGGGGATTTTTCTTTGGTGGTGATGACGGACGCATAGACGGGTGGGTTTTACAAAGAGGTAGGTATTTCGGGGATATTTGGGGGAGGGCCAGCATTCTGTTGGCCATGAGTACATGAACGACGAAGGAGAGCATCTGAATGCGAGAGACAGGTAGTGGATGTCCTTGTTTGTGTCTTTTGTTTATCCTTTGTTTTGTATGAATGGTCTACCCTTGGGCATTCTTCTTGGCCGCGCCAGGCTGCGCACAAGGCGCGTGATACAAGGAGCGATGTCAACGATATCTTCTAACTAGGTACTTTGCCGTTCTTTAGGCGCAGACTGCTTCAGTGGACCAATGAAACAATAAATGGTACAGGCTGCCTCGAGCTCTTTCTTTCCTGTAGATTGAAACTAGAGATGAATGATGCAGATTTGCACTCGCATTGAGGAATATTGGAAATTTGATGCTATCTTAGCCCCCTCGTAACCCTCAAACCTCCGAAAAGAGAGAACAGCTCAACACCCTAGCGAACATCCTTCTCGGATTGCAGCCCCGGCAGACAAATACTCGTCTCCAACCCCATGCCCGTCTCCTCTCCCCCCCGCCCCGACGACAAATGCAAAGCCTCCGTCTTCGCCAACACAGGCGGACCGTGGAAGTTGCGCCGCGCATACACAAGGTACCAGACCACTGCAATGGCCGCAAAGGCCGCAAACACCACGGACGCATAGTTCATGCTGGAAGCATCGACCGGGAGCGTAACGGGCATGCAGAAGATGACGAGGGCGAACATGATCCACACCACGCAGATGATGTTGATGATGAGGCCGAATTTCCCGAGAGAAAAGGGTGAGTGCTTGACGGCCTCACGGCGGCGAACGAGAAGGACCATGACGGGGACGCAGTACGACATGCCGAGACAGATGGTGGCGACGCCGGTGAAGGAGTTGAAGGCGGAGGTGGAGCCAAAGTAGATGCAGCCAAGGAGGCAGTCGACGACTGTGGATAAGACCAAAGCCCAAACAGGCATGTTGAGCTTCTTGTTCACGCGAGACCACAGGTGATGGCCGGGAATGGCGCCGTCGCGCGCAAAAGCGTAGGTGCAGCGCGATGCGGCGGTCAGACCCCCGATGCCGGAGAACAGCATGATGCCGAGGATGAGGAACAGGAGTCCAAATCCGCCAGCGCTCGAGCCCGTCACTGTTTTGAACAGCAGGCCGATGGGCTGGGCTTCCTTGAGCAGAGTGGCAATGTCAGGCATGACGAAGAGCAAGGGGATGATGAAGATGAGACCCGTGATACCGGCGGCCACAACAGAGAGTACAATCGCTTTGGGCACCTCCCGCTCTGGGTCCTGCACTTCTTCGCACATGGCAGCAACCATGCCATAGCCAGTCAGGACATAGGCGGCTGTGGCAGAGGAGCGAACGAGGAGTAAAGACGGCGAGAAAGGCATTAGCTTTTTTACTCTTTGTAAGGGACTGGGGTTTATATTCTCGTCACAGACATGCAAAGAAATCTGTGGCATATTCCGCATAACGCATGATGAGATATCGGCTCGCGGAGAAAATTCCCGTCAGATGTACTCACGAGACAGCAAACCAACAAAGAAAGACCACGCAAAAGGCCATCCGCTAGCCGAAGCATCATAATGGCCAAAGACAAACTCGCCTGAACGTCTCTCCGGAGCCATGACCAGCAATGTGACGAGGATAATGAGGACGCTCGCACTAGTCCAGTAGATGCAAATCTGGTTGATGAGGTGCAGATATCTTGACCCCAAGGCATTAACCAGCGCGCAGAAGACCATGACGGCCCAGAAACACAGCACGGTCTGCCAAGGGGCGGGGGCATAGTCCGGGTTGAAAAGGGTGATAGCGCTCAGGATGAGCTGGGCGCCGCCGAAATTGATGGACAGGGTGACGGTCCAGTTGCCGACGAGGGTGAGCCAGCCGTCGACGAAACTCACGGGAGCCGCCCACCTGGGCGTGCTCAGCATGGCAGACCAGTAGTAGACGCCGCCGGCGGTTGGAAAGACGGCGCACATCTCGGCCAGGGAGGCGGCGATACAGATGGAGATGAGCGAGACGAGAACCCAGCCCCAGAGGGCCGACACGGACTGGCCATTGTTGAGGGTAATGTACATGGTAGTGGACAGACCGTAGGGCACCGCCATGATGGCAAAGGACATGCCCAGTATGCTCATCATGCTGAGGTTTCGAGGCAGCTCGCTCGTGTAGCCGAGATCGGCGAGAGCCTGGTCGGCGGCGCCGCTCGCCGAAGCACGTCGTCGGTCGCTGTTCGAGGCCATGGTGTTGGCGGCGTGCGCAGACATTTCGTGTTTCTGACTGGGCTTGACTGAATGCTGCTGCTGGGAATGCTCAAGCGTCCTTGAAGGTGTTCCTTGGAGATTCTCTTATCTACCAATGATCCAAGAACGCCGCAGAGCGTCTTTCGCAGATAGTAGATATGTAGTAGATATTGCTCCTGTTATCGTGGCGAGCGAGCCAATAATTTGTGCGCCTTTTTGGGGCATGGGGTCGGGGCCCATATCGACCTGTGCGCCACGCGCCGCTCACCTTCTCACCACTCTTTCCATCCTCATATCATCACGTTTTGGCCCCGCACCTTTGCAGAGGAGCGGCGGTGGCGGTGGACACAATATCGCGCGATGGTCGAGATGAAAGCTGCTTGGGTTTTTTTCGTGGAGGACAAATGGACTGGGCAAGTCTGAGTGTGAGTGAGTCTGGTTCGGTGTGTTTGGAGATGATGTGGATGATAGACATATGTACAGTGGCCCCAAGTGAATAACGCGAAAACACCTCCACTTTTCGTCGCGACGCGTCAATTTAGCTTCATCCAAA
>SRPQ01000528.1:0-16966 GCA_018360075.1 Claviceps cyperi
TCTTGGGACGCGCTTCATTCTTTCTGGTCGAGTCCTGCTTTTGTCCTGTGAGGACTGTCATCTTTTCGGTCTACATCTCGGACCCTTTTCTGTTGCGTAGCACAGCTCCTACGAGGATCTGCCCTACGTTCTACGTTCTCATTTCTCATCTTATTTTCTTTGACCTTAGTTCGTACCGAATTATAGCAACATCAATCCACGCTTTTTAACTCATGAAACTGAGCATTATTAGGTAGACTTGGTTAGATGCGGGGTTCAGCATTGAACGATTATCCGATCAATTGTCGCAGACGTGGAGATGATATTGGACGGACGAACATTGGTGAGAGCTGGATTTTTCGCACCTATTTTTTTGTCCTCGACCGAGGCCAAAGTACTCGGTCGGCTTGTGTGACGTTGTGTCACCCATTAGATATACCTACTCCGTAGTGGGTGTCCTTTTTAAAAGGTTATCGACCGAAGGGTCTCGGCCCTGACTCCGAAGTCGCGCACCGGCGGCGCCTTCTGCGACATTCTCCCCCAACAGGAGATCAGACAATTAGGCACTGCCCGCTACGGGCCATGACACTAGACATCGCTGCTGTAACCGGCGACAGCAGTGGCTCACTTTCTCTTATTTTTCTTGATCAGTACTAGATAGGTGTTGTGTTGTATGTAGTGCACCCGGCGTCAATCAAACTATCAAACTATCAATCTATCTTTTTAAAAGGTTACACCGAACGGGCCACGAGTTTGTAGTCGAAATCGACGCCGCTGCTATATGTGGAATATGATACGATACTCCGTACCTAGTGTACGAATATGTAGCCCGGCACGGATGGTTTCCTATTTCTTTCCTTTTAACTCCCAACCCTCTCCGAGTCTACGGAGTAGGCTCCTCTGAACTCCTCTGGACGCCCTGTCTGGCTGAGCTCCCCGTTGCATCGAACGCGAGCGAAAATTGCATCGTGTATTGCCCGCAGAGGGAAGGCTTGGCCTGTGGTATTTCGATGCTAGAGAAAGGACGAGGAGGACAATAAGGGTCTTTCACATCGAGAGATGGAGAATAATGGAAACATGTGTCCACTTGACGCTATTGGGGGTCTTTCCTGGACCCGCAGATGGTGTTCAGCTTCTCCTCTACTCCGGATATTTCGCTGCTATTTTGCACACCCGAACTTCTGCGTCTGGTAGATGCAAGTCCAAGACTCAACTGGCAGCTTTCACGGCTTGCACGAAATGATATTCCCAGAAAGTTCCGAGTTCGAGGCACTCTTGCATGCAATCAGCTTCTTCCCACCACCATGTGTCCGAGGTCACAAACTGGCCCCAAACCTCCTTCCAAAGCATACGTCCCGCGATGCTTCTAAGCTCAGCTCTGAGTTCCTTTTCTTCGTTGACGCTTCTCGCCGTGCCGTCTAGCTCCACTCCGTATCGGCCAATGTTCTGAGGGTTGGCATAGAACTGTGTCGTGGTCAGAATGCTCCCGGTGGCCCTTAGTGATGTCTCGGACAGGAGATCCGGCAAAATGAGGCTTGGATTGATGGACCGCGACTGTTGCCGGATATTGAGCACAAGGTTCTTCATGAACCAGGCCCTCATTTTGGCCCCAAAGGCATCTACATGGGGTATTGAATCTATGACGATCAAGTTTAACGACCCTCCCGGTTTGAGACATTTGTGGATATTGTGTAGAACGCCAGGCATCTCGGAGGCCTTGCACAGCGCGGGCAGCAGCATGGAGTGGACGGCATCAAACGAATTTGCGAGCTCTGGAAAGGGTGTGCATATTGACGGCTTGAATATGGCATGGAGATTCGGCGCGGCCTTGAATGATAGCGGGCGATCCGAGAGATGGTGGATATCTTTGTGCGGCCAGGATGCGGCCAGGTATCGGGCTGAAACTGGTGATACAAAATGCCCTACATGTTAGTACGCCGACCAGGGTTCAGAAGTTCACAGCACAACTGCAAGACTGAAGAGGAGAAAGTATGAGTGCTCGTACATTGAGGTTCGTAAAAGGCCAAAACATCATGCGCTTGCTTTTGCCTCGGCTCTACCCGTCCCGTCGATCCGGCTCCGGCTAATTCCGAGACGGCCTTACTTGATTGCTGTCCGTTTCGATCAAGATGCTGCAGTGCGGAAAGCATCCATCGTTCTTTCTCATGGCTAAGTTTATCGAGATCCTCTATGCTCATGCTTATGTTGTACGGTTGCTTGAGTTTCGCTAATGCTACGGCTGTTGGCGCCCGAGCCATTTCCTCTACCTCCTTGACGAGCTCTTTTGAGAGGATTGATTCATCGCCTCTGGCCGTCGCAGCCGATCGAGTCGGCGGAGGAATCAGCGTCGCCAGAGTCCAATCTCGAGGTTTGCGCCATGAAGAGGTGCCGTTGACGGATTGTTTCCCCTGAAATCCTTCAGGCTGATGGGGGCCAGGCCTCAGAGGCGATCTGGCCGGGGGAACCTGATGGACCCGAGTATCTTCATTTCTCACGGTACATTCATCGGCGTATGTCAGGTTCCTGAAAACAAGAAACAACCGTGTCAGCTATACATTGTTATATCTAGAAGCGATGACTTTGTGTCTTTTTGGCTGTTACCTTCTTGGCGTTTGTTGCGAAAAGCCATGAGAGAAGTTGAATGATCGTTTGGCGGGACTCCGTAGGTCAGAGGGACGTATGGTACCATCTTCAAGTCTTTCAAATAGTTTCTGATACTCATGGCTTGTTTCTAGGTACTCGCCTTGTTTTGTTCTTTTCGCCTCAGGAGATGGTACGCCATACAACCCCGACGTTTCGCTTGTGCCAGTAGAGGACGAGATGGCTGCGAAGTGTGAGTTAGTTACAATAGACGCCGGTAGGCGAAAGAAGGTTGGCCATGGCGTAGCTTTTGCGCAAGTAGTAGAGCTATTTTTTCAATGCCTAACGTTGACACTTTTTTAGAGACATACTCATAGGAGAGGCCATACTATGTTGACGGCTACTGGCTAAGACGGCTTCATCGCCTGTACCGTGCTTTGTTGCGGAATAGAGAGCGCCGGGCGTCGGAGGAACAATGCCCGAATTCAATCCACCAGACATCTCACTCCTACAAAGGTTCTTTGATGAAGATCCAGGCGTGATGTTTCGTAACGTTGCAGAACTCTCCCGTGTGGTAGTGAACACCTTCGACGAAGAAGACTGTCTTTCTGCCTTTGCTCGAATACGAGACAATGGGGTCTGACTTGAGCTTTTCGAACTGGTGGTCGACATAGAATGCCTCGACTTTCCTTTGTTCTTGCTGTCGCCATCTTTGTCTTTTTTTGCTCGATGTTGCCCTACCAACTCCTTTTCTGGGTCCGTCCATGTCACATCCCACATGGCAACGTAATGGAATACAGATGGTACTATTCGCTGCGATATTGCCGGCTTCGAACTGGCGAATCCGCCCTGGAGTCCCTCGGAATTATTTGTTTGCGTCAACGTGTCGGTCGGGTTGCGGGTGCCCCTGGTTGCTGAAACGGCACATCAGACAGACACGAAATTCCAGTGCGACAAATGCGGGAGAGGGTTGATCGGAGGGATTGGAGGAAAGACTTGAGGGGTTATGAAACGATGAAACGACAGGAAATTGCTTAGATGAGAATCTTGGAGACTCGAGGGGCCTGAAGGTGGCAGAGCGTTGATAATTGCAGCAGAGGGGCCTTTAGCAGAGCTGATCCTTTGGCGCGTACGCGTTCAAAGACCTTGACTTGGTTCCGCTCAACACCATGATCTGCGATTCGCAAGGCTTTTAGGTATCTTCAATGTCCCTTGTTCTGCTCTCCTAGCTGACTAAAATGATTTGTAGAGAAACAGGAACCGATACGTCGCCAACGATTCGTCTCCGCGACAATCTTGTCTGTGTCCAAATGGGAGTGACAGGGGCCTAGAAGTATGACGCGGCAACTCGAGGTTTTTGGTACGTCCTGTAACACAATAGACACCCAGTGAAGAATTTGAGCGAGAGTGACTAAGGGGTCAACGGAGGACACATCTACGGAAGATAGCCTGAAGAAGAAGACAGGCCAATAGACTGATGACTACCGGGAGCTTGGAACTGGTAGGTCTGTGAGGAACGTGTTGCTTTTCTACAACAGAAGTTTTCCTTCAAATGAAGCCCGTTCCGTTATTCGTGGGCAAGACATTTTAAGCGAGGCTCGGACGAGATCGAAACCCGTTGGTGGCTCGTGCATGCTAATCGCTCACTTCGGACTCATCCCCCCTCCTCTACCTCTCTCTACCTACGCCGTTACTACAAGGAGGGATTCTTCAAGTTCGGAGGTTTGCGTCCGAACCACAGCCCTCGTTTCTAGCACATGCCTCCTCGAAACAAATGAACTGCCTTCTGATAATATCGGGGCATGATACATCTTCCGCTAGCTCTCGGCTATCTCCGGTTCCTGGGTGTTTCCCCTAATTGTGAGAGTTCCCCAAATTTTTGCGGACATCCATGAGGAACTCATGGTTTGGCCTGGGCCGGCTTCTTGCAGCTGGCTGGTGGAACAGTTGTACCAGCAGAGCAGGTAAGTCGACTGCACACTTCCCTATCTATTGGAAATGTTTCAGGACCATCTTACCGGGTACCCCCCCTTCTTCGATGCGGAAAGAGGGGAAAGCCACCCATGAGTCTATGACTCCAGAACTCCATGTGAATTCACATAAATTGACACGTCGTCCGGTAGGGATAGGCGTCTAGACTCTAGTCGCTTGCACCGAGTCATCATAGAGGGGTCAAGCACCTGACACTCTTCGGCGTTTAGTTCTCCTTTCTAGCAAGGGGCGGCGAGGGTACAGAACATGGACAGATGGACTCTACCTGGCCCAAAAGAATCACGGCTCATTGCTGGCTCGCCATCACTGATCAGTGCCTTTGAGTCTTCTTCCTCTGCTGAATTGTCTTCAACCAAGTAACACAGAGCATGTTTCCAGACAAGCAGAGACATCAAGGCTTGGCATCCTAGTGGCTGGACTTTGACTAGTGCCTCTGTGAGAGGTCGTATCATGCATGGACTGCGCTCGTGTACAGCATGTGTGCCTCTTCCGTGAGGATCTTGTCAGACCGTTCTGGATATCGGCATCCAGGAGGTGGCCAGAGTGCGGTCCGACGCATCTCTAGTCAGTCGTCATCAGTCGTTGCCAGCCATCTCGAACGGACGAAACGCCGTCATCAAACGGCTCGCGCAGCTGCCCATCAGTGTCATCTCTGCGTGAGGTACTTCGTTTGGCGACTCTCCCGCCGACTCATTCGAGATACTTTTACTTGCTTTTCTCCTGAGTCTCTGCCCTCTCTTTTTTTCAATCCATGCTCCTTCATGTCGCATTGGTGTCGCAGTGACAGCCAGTATCGTTCAACAAGGAACGAGGCAGACAAGCCTTCAATTTCACGACTCACGGCAACCCAGAGCCAGTACAGTCCAACCCATCATCATCATCATCATCATCATCATCATCATCATCATCATGACGACGCCTTCGAAGCAAGGGCGACCCAATGTTTTGGTAGAAATGCGTACATTCTTCGGGTCCATCAATGGATGGGTCGCAAGGTCTCGCGTTGGGTCCTACTTCCGCCTCAGCGGTAGTGGTCACGTTCGTGGTGTAAGTCCACCGCGGAACACAGATGCCATCACTGACATGTAGTGTTAGCCCGCTTGTCTAGAAAACGCAACATTTTGTAAGGAGATCCGAGCCGGCCTAACTACATTTGCCACAATGGCGTACATCATCTCAGTAAATGTTAGTTTCTCGCTCTACGTCCCACGTGCAGGGACTTCAGTCTTTACTGATATGCAACAGGCATCTCTGCTTTCGCAAACTGGGGGCCCCTGCGTTTGTAACTTGCCTGTCAAGGCCGAATGTGACATTATACCTGAGTTTAGTACATGCAAAGAAGGTTTGTTTGCCTGGAGAATCGCGTCTTCTTCAACATATGTCAAGTCTTTTGATCATATGCTAAGCTGAGGAATAGCCGTTCGCCGCGACCTGATCACCGCTACAGCGGCCATCTCTGGCATGGCTTCTCTGGTGTTTGGTCTTGCAACGAACCTCCCCGTTGCGCTTGCGTATGTACAGGCAGATCTTGAAGTCAACTCCAGGCAATATCCGAAAGCCCAGCTGACCTCCATATTCGCAGACCAGGCATGGGTCTCAACGCATACTTTGCTTTTCAGGTGCGCAAGCTATGCTGCTCCTGAAAACATGTTCAAAGATACCTCTTCTCCAAAAAGCATTTTTAACCAGATCAAGCTCCGCTAGGTTGTCGGTGTCAATGGAAGTGGAAATACCAAGTATTCGACCGCTCTCACTGCAGTGTTTCTCGAGGGTATCATTTTCATCGTCCTAGCTCTAACAGGGATGAGACAGTGGCTTGTGAAAGTGATCCCATCTACGCTCAAAACCGCCACAGGTGTCGGCATCGGATTGTTCTTGACGGAGCTTGGCCTCTCGTACTCTGTAGGTATCGGGGCCATAACCGGAGGTGGTTTGGCAACACCTCTTGCTTTGGGAGGCTGCCCTACTGAGCTTCTCAGCAAAACAACAGGAGCATGCGAAGCTGGCCAGATGACAAATCCCAAGGCACGTAGTATAGGACGATCCCATGACACTTAGGCTCTTCTCAGCTCACTGACCAAATTCCTTAGTTATGGCTTGCCGTATTCTGCGGCGGAATCGTCACGGCCTTTCTAATGGCGTACCGCATAAAGTATGCTTTCATCGTTGGTATTGCTCTGGTGTCGGTAATCTCGTGGCCGTGAGTTCCACCTCCCGTGCCTCGACTTCTTATTCCAGTCCATTCTTCAAAGACTGACTTCTTTTCTTCCTTGGTCTCCAAATAAAGTCGTGGCACATCTGTCACTTACTTTCCAGATACCGAGGCAGGCAATTCGCGATTCGAGTTCTTCAAACAGATCGTCACATGGCACCCAATACAAAGGACACTGAATCAGATCGATTGGACCTTCGATAACACCGGATCTCATTTTATCCTTGCCATCTTTACGTTTCTCTACGTGGACATCATTGACGCTACCGCCACGCTCTATTCCATGGTGCGTTTCTGTGGCGTGGTCGATCAGAAGGATGGAGACTTCCCACGTTCTACGTTGGCCTACTGCACAGATGCCTTCTTCATTTCCGTCGGCGCCTTGTTCGGATGCTCTCCTGTGACAGCATTCATCGAGAGTGGTGCAGGGATAGCCGAAGGCGGTAGAACTGGTATCACAGCCATAGTCACGGGTTTGTGCTTTCTTATATCCATCTTCTTTGCACCCATATTTGCCTCTTTGCCCCCCTGGGCGACGGGTTGCACACTTGTAATGGTGAGACATCCCCTGACAGACTTGTGTTCTGGAAGACCATCGACTTGACTGACTTGAATGGGCACCAAAAGGTTGGTTGCATGATGATACGGCAGATCACACAAGTCAATTGGCACTACGTTGGCGATGCGCTTCCTTCATTTGTGGTCATGGCGTTTATCCCTTTCAGCTACAGTGTTGCCTATGGCTTAATAGCGTAAGTCCAAGTCACTGCTACTTTAAGTCCCCTCCCTGTCATGCAAAGCAAGCCTCGAGTGCTGACTCTAGTCTCTACCTACTTCTTGGCAGAGGAATTCTTGTGTACGCTGTTCTGAATGGTCTTGTAGGCATCCTTGTCTACGTCAGCGGAGGACGTTTCGAGCCCCGAGAGTATGATCTTAAAGAATACTGGACATGGAAGGGCACCGGCCGCCGCCCATGGTTTGTCAGAGCAATCCGGGCTAAACGAAACGACCGGCATGTTGACCATGTGGCTGGGGACACTGACAATCGTGGAAATGGCAATGAATCCATACTCATGACGCGTGTCAAGACTATATCCAACGACTATTCCACAGCCAGCCAATGAACATTTTGGGATGTGTGACGATGAGGGGGAAAAGGGAGATCAACACGTAAAGAACTATAGACTATGACATTGTTGAAGGCGAAATACGCGCACAAATCCCGTGGCCACCTGGCACCGAGGTGCTTCTCTAGTTAGGAGGACGTAGACGGTGGTAGTCTTGTATAGATTAAATTTCGTCTCCTTTTTCGCTTTGGCTCGTAGATTGCTTGTTTGTGCGACCATGCCACCAAAAACTGATACTACCGCGTGAAAACACCAACTGTGTATGCGCAACATGGTGTAACAGAAGAAACAGTCAGCTCGATCCTTCCTTCCTCTGCATGCTTGCTCAATTCCGTCCCATTTCACCCCCCTCCCTCTCTCTGTCAACACATCCCTAGCTGCTCTTCATCCGTTGTAGACTCTGGTCAACCCATGCATCCAAAGCAGAATCGTCCCCGCTTTCTCTCACTTTTCTATCCACCACACCCTTAAGCACTTCTCCGGCAAAGCCAACAAAGTTGTGTCGGCGCAGAGCATTCTCAAAGAACCACTCGCGGCGCTTTCGATGCTCTCTAGCCAGGAGCTCGTCGTCGCCACACTCGTGGGCTCGTATGCGTAGGTCCCGACACATGGCGAGGAGATTGAAGCGAATCTCGGTTGCTTCGTAACGAGCGACGCGGCGCTGCAGCACGTCGACAATCTTCGTGGGAAACGAGTCCGTGTCACACGGCCCATGAGAGATGGGAGCTGGCTGCAAGCCGTCCAGCTCGTACAAAGTACCGTTGATGGGTGCATACGCAATGAAGTGGAACGCATCCTCCGGCTCGCCCGTCCCCTGCGTCTCATCGGCAAAGGGACTGCTTCTAGCGAAGCTATTGTGCACCGTCCTGATTAAATCAGAGTTGCTCAACGCCTCGCCACGGAGATCCGGCGGTAACACCATGGAGAAGTCTCGAAAGTCCTGCATTTGGGTACCAATCTCGATGCCATCGCTCGTCTTGTTCATGAGCACGCCGAGCAAAGCTTGCGTCGCACACGCATTTTGAATCGTCTGGCGGGCAAAGAAGATTTGCTGCGAGGCCTCTTGATCAAAGCTGCCGTCGATTGGGCCATCCAATGAAGCATACGGTCGGTCGGTCGGGTACTTGAAGAGGAATATGACTCCGTAAATCGGTTGCAGCGTCACAAGCTCTGACGGATCAAGGGTGAGAAGCTCTTCAAACTGAACGTCTTTGACCCCGAGGTTTTCGATGAGGGAAGTGAAGACGCCCTTTACTTATATAGAATAACAAAGAACAGACAAAACAAGCAAGTTGGATGGTTTGGTCAGCATGGCTCTTGATGAAGCGGATCGCTTGTGCATGGACAAACCGCATCGGACTCGACTGTTTTCTTGCTTGTTTAGAATCGTCAGTCAGCAAGATTATTGAGAGGGAAACAGCGTACTGGTGTTCCAACCGCCACTCATGTCTGTGGCGTAGTAGATGGCCGCTCCCTTTCAGGACGGAGAATCTATTGCGATGTTCGGCTAGAGTGCAAAAAGCTCACGACGCTGTTCTCGCGATCGCTGATTGGTCCGCAATGGGTATCTAGAGGATGATAAATAGTAAAGAAGAGGCAGAAGCAATGTGCAATGAGGATTAGATCTTGCGGCTGATAACTTGTTTGTTGCGTCGAGAAGTTCACTCTGCTCCGTATTGCTGTGTTGACGCATACATACCTACGTACCAGGTACTGATTAGATAAGAAAGAGCACGAGGCCGCCGATGCTAGGACTCAGGAGCCTCGACCGCCAGGCAAGCTTAGTTACATGATATACCTCAAGGTGAAGTGACATTTCGTGGCCTGCTTTTTAATCTCTACTTTCTGTCGATTGGACTTCGCCTTGCTTAGGCCACTGTTCTTCATTTTGTTCTTGATTTGCTCCCTTTCGCGTTGAAACATGTACACGCTTATATTTGCTTCATTCGTAGTGCCGCAGCGGCAGGCAACGCTCTACTCGTCCTACATATCTTTTAAGCTGCTTTCGATATTACGTCCCCATTGTGAGGTACCCTCACGAAGTTGCTAACGTTGCAGGGGGGCGGGGAAAATTGTGTAAGCATCCGCGCCGATGTATGCACTTTGCAACCCATCCTATTCTCCCAGTACTTCCCTCGTCCACTTATAAGAGGCTGCAATCTGCAAGACTTTACAGGGCAATAAGATCATCTATGACGCCATCTCTATCCGGGTTTCCGTCAGATTCCTCCCGATGTTGTCCATCCGGTAGCGATTGCGCCTCAGCCTGTGTTTCTATCTCATCATTATTGTTATTGCGTCGGTCTCTGTTTGCTTGAAGCCCAATGCTCTCGACAGTAGGACTGGCTGTCATTGCTGCCGCGTCTTCTGCTTCTTCTTCTTCTGCTGTTGTTCTCGTTGTTGCTGCTCCCGCTGCTTCAGCTTCTGCTGCTTCTCGCCTCCTGGTTTCTTCAGCTTGCGCCGCTGCTTCCAAAGTAGCTATGTGTCGTTCCGCAATGCCTGGGGCAATGCTAGCTATGAACAAGAGTCCAGCTCGCTCCAGTCTTCGCAATTGCACGCCGAGCCAGCTCTGGCGGTCATGCTCAGCTACCAATCTCGCGGCCATCTGAGCAGGCTCTAGCTCTGTGATACTGGTGAGTGGTTGGCGTTCTTCTGCCGTACCAGTACCGATTGGCGGTCGCTGCCGTCCCTGTATTTGTTGCTCTGGAATAGGAAGCAAGTTCGCCAGGTGCCTCCCAATAGGCTGCCAAGCGTTCTCAGCAAATGCGTTAAGCATACCCGTGCTCAGAAGGAAAACTACGCCGGCGAGACTAATAACTGTGAGCCATCTTGTCCAGGTTGCACCTGGCGTCGTGAACAGCCAGACAAAAACCGTCAAGCGTACGAACAGCCAAATGTGAGGCCATACTCTTAAAAGCATGGGCGGGATGCCCGCCGCTGGCGCCGGGTTGGCCGGGTGCACTCCAGGTTGCTGGGCGGCGGGGGCGGGTGCGGCAGCAGGTGTAGGCGCTCGATGGTCAGCAGGTCTTGTTGCATTATTGTCCGGTTGTGGCTGTTCTCCCGATGTTTGGCCCGGTCGCCACTGGACGGGTATCTGCACAAGCCGTGCCCCTGGTGGTACTGGTTCTTGATAATGATAATGTTGTTGATGCTGCAGTGGCAGCTGTTGAGAGAATATTTGGGGATTGGGCTGATAAGTGGCACCTTGCGCTAAGTTTGGAAAGCTTGCGGCGGTTCTGAGGTGAGGCATACTCGTTTGGTGCCTGATTCTGGGCGTATAGTATGTTTCAGCAGTTGCATTGTTTATTAATAGGGCGCGGGGTCCTTCTGGAGATGACAAGATATACACATCCACGCCTTGCCTTGACGGAGTGGAAGGAACTCCTGACGGCGCAGAAGCGTTGGCTGTTGGATACCTCATATTCGGTTCAGGAGTCGCCCGGCCGCTTCCGGACATTGGGACACCAGAGCTGAGAAATGAAGTTGCGACTCCAGGTTGGTTCAAGGGCCGGCCGTGAACAGAAGCCCCCGAAGCAGTCCTTTGCATTGTGCTTGCCACCGTGGCGGGTAATGGATTGACGGCTACGCCCCGGAACATATTCTGAGCCTCAATGGCAGATAATGCGGCTTGTTGGTCTTGATCTGCCGCCCTGATGATGGCTTCCACATGAACCTGGTACAATTGAGCATTTGTTCCACTGGTTTCTCGGTGAACTGTATGGGTAGGCGCTGGACTGGCCCTGCCACCGTTCTGGTCCATTTGAGTTCCAGGAGCCTGACCATAGCCTGCGCCGACGTCTCCGATTCCTCGCATACCCATGTGAGCTCGACCACGCTGGTTCTGATGCACAATAGCTCTGGCCATTGCTTCGCGCTGAATCTGACTGATCCAATTGGTCATGTTCTGATGCTGCTGTTGGAAGGTAGCGGTGGGATCTGTAGGAAACGATGTCGGGTTCGGGACTGGAGACGGCATACGGGTGTGAGACCCGGCGGCGGCGGCGGCAGGTTGAGAGTGCGTTCGTCTGCTGAATCCCGCAGTTGGCTGTGGTCCGAAATGTAATAAGTGAGAAGAGACGGAAGAAGCTGGAATCGTCGACGCCGAGGTTGCTGAGGCTTGACTCGGCCCAACTATAGGACTTGGATCACGTCCCGCTGTAGGTACGAGGCTGGGCGAGTGGCCGTCGACAGGATCCCGGACTACGAGGTGAATAGTTTGGCGGTCCGGAGTCCGCAGCTGTCGAGAGCATCCCGTATTGTCAATCTCATAAAGATCGGTACAGCCGGGATTTGTTGAGGAAGATGTGCCAACTCACAGATTCAGCACCAAATATGTCCAGCAAGCTATCTGCCTCTCGTAAAAGGACCCGCCCGCGGTGAATCAGCCGCTGGCTCTCATCAGGTGGCCGCGTTGGAAGCGCATGGCGAATTTTGTCCTTCAATTGTTTGATGGTAGTCGCGGCAGGAAGCTCAGGAAATAGAAGCGGGCGATCGACGCCAACAGATGGAGAGACAATCTGAAGGTTGACTACAAGCGCGTCGGAGGCGCCGGAGGCGCCGGAATCAGTCGGCTCGGCGGTTTGTGATTTTGACAGTCCCGACGACATTTTCCAAAACTACTTCACTGATATGCAGTGTAGATGGAAGAGCGCAGAGGCGCTTGGATGATAGCCGACTATGCCCAAGCTGCCTCCGATATCTTTCAAGGTAAAGTGAGAGCAACGCCGGCGGGTCAAGACGCCCGTATCCCGAATGTCGGACAGCAGCTTCAAAGACGCGACAACAGCCTGTGTGAATGCGGTGGATCGCCCAGCAGGAAGATTGAGAGGGGTGTTGTCTCAGTCTTGACAATTGGTAAGTGCAGATAACTTATATGCGGTATTTATGAAAGGAAACTCGAGAGGAAGCAAGTGCTGATCAGAATTGGGACAAGACGGACGTGGCATGAACGACGAACCGTGCAGACTTGACACTTACCTAGGTGCGGTACGTACCGGGCCTGCGTATTGTCATTGGGTGAACGCGGGGGCTGCTTTCTCCATACCTCTAATTAGCGCGCCGCGGCGCAAGTTTCTTACCGCCCTGCCGGCATGCTAGTCTGCTTGGCAGAATCAGACGTCGAGTGGGTTGGTGAAGGCTTGAAGTTGCCGTTGGTCATGATGAACGCAATCGCGTGCTCCGTGCTCGACAAATGAGATCACGCTTGGCGCAATATCCGAATTCGAATTCTTTTTTCTCTCTGGTGCCAATTAGTGATTGCCTGCAATCGAATTTTCGGTGGCGACAAGCACAAATTACATTACAATGGCTTCTCTAAGCGTTGGCTCTGGCCATGCCTTGAGACGCCAGGGATGGGCGTCTTCCATGCGCTCGCCTTGTTCCGGCCGTCTAAATCAGCTCCTCACAAGCATCACAGCGCTCGGCGCGAAGCCGCGATCGTCATTTCTAACACCAGTTGTAGTGCGCAACTTCTCCACAAACTCTGGCAGACGCCCGCGGTTCTCGCAGCGTTTGAGCGAGGCTCTTCGCAGGAGCAAGATCACTTGGTATCACATCCCGGTCGGCGTGGGCATAGGATTTCTCGGTCTGATCCAGTTCTATAAGGTGACCACCAGAGAGGAACGAAGGCGCCAACAGGAGGCTGGTGGCGACGCGGACGACAAGCCGAGGACAAGGCCCAAGATTCGGCCTGAGGGACCGTGGTAGGTCTTGACCGCCAAGGGCCGCGGCATCTCGCATTATTCCGTCTCACACTAATGATGTGTCCGTTTATACCTTCCTAGGCAGGTCCAAGTGATGTCAACCCTGCCACTGAAGGCGCTATCACGACTTTGGGGCAAATTCAACGAATTGACTATCCCTTACTACCTCCGTGTGCCAGGCTTCAAGCTCTACTCCTTCATCTTTGGCGTCAAGTATGTGTCTAAGCTTGTAACGATATACACTGAGTCTTCCACTCCTCGACGATACTAGAAGACGATTGAACTTGTTTCTGACATGTCATCCATTTAGCCTCGATGAGGTTTCCGAACCAGACCTGCATATCTACCCGAACCTAGCTGCCTTTTTCTACCGGACCCTGAAGCCGGGCGCTCGAACCGTCGATCCCGACAGCCGCGTTCTTATCTCACCTTCGGACGGTAAAGTCCTGCAATATGGCCGAATCGAAGGGGGGGATATCGAACAAGTCAAAGGAATGACATACAGCATTGACGCTCTACTTGGCCAAAACACACCTACCGCCAGTATATCGTCGGCTCAGAGCGCACTATCCGACTGCCAGGAGTATCAAGGGACAGCTCGTCAAGGCCAAGACATTGTACAGCAGGAGGAGGAGTTTGCGAGAGTAAACGGCATCTCGTACACTCTTCCAGACTTGCTGTCGGGCGGCCAGGCGGATGATGAGAAGCAAGTGCAAGATCAAACACCGGATGCCTCAACCGAGGTCTCGCAGCGCGCCGTGACAGAGGTCCGTGCCGAGCTCGCTCTCGGCGAGAAGCCCTGGTATGATATGCTGTCCTCGGACAGGAGCACGTCCCTTTACTATGTGGTCATATATCTGGCGCCGGGCGACTACCACAGATTCCACTCGCCAACAAATTGGGTGGTGGAGCGACGCCGTCACTTTCCCGGTGAGCTCTTCAGCGTATCGCCGTACCTACAGAGAACACTCCCAGGCCTATTCACACTGAATGAGCGCGTCGTGCTCCTGGGCCGATGGCGCTACGGCTTTTTCAGCTACGTTCCCGTCGGGGCCACCAACGTCGGTTCCATCAAGATCAACTTTGATCGCGAACTCCGAACAAACAGCCTGCTCACCGATACCGCAGCCGATCAGGCGGCTGAAGAGGCCACCCAGCGGGGGGAGCAGTATCTCGGCTTCGCGGAGGCGACCTACGAGAACGCCAGCCCCGTCCTCCGCGGGCACGCGCTTCGACGGGGTGAGGAAATGGGTGGATTTCAGCTGGGCAGTACCATTGTTCTGGTTTTCGAGGCGCCCACGGAGAAGACTGGGCTGACTCAAGACAAGATGAAGCAATCGTCGACAGGGTGGCATTGGACGGTGCAGAAGGGGCAAAGGATTCAGATGGGACAGGCACTGGGACGCATAATAGAAGATTGAGGATTTCGGGGCGGATGAGATGGAAAATCATGCTGCTCCCCCCCCCCCCCCCCCCCCCAACATGGAGGACATTCTCATTATAATGCTCAAGCTTGAAACTATATTCATCTCGTTGGGGTGAGACACAATCAATAGTGCTCAAAATGTTTCTTTATTCGTCCTAGATCTTTCGCTTGCACCATGTCCAGCGTCCTTAATGAGAAAGGCAATACCTTGAAAAAGATCAAAGGCAAAATAAAGCCAATACAGTCAGGGTCAAAGTGTCGGCGCATAATGACAAGAGACCACTTTCCTGTTCAGACTCAGGAATGCGCCGCGGCGTCTTCTTCCCTGCTGATTCCGTCCACTTCCCCCCTCTCATCACCATTCTTTCCGTGCAAGAATGAGATTCATTTCTCTCCCCCTTCGCACAGCCACCAGATTCCCGGCACCTACTCTCAGGCACCAAAGACCTTAACGCGCTCCTCAAGAGGCTGGAAATCCTTGTCGCCAGCTTCCCCAGCCCGCCCACCAAAGACAAGTTGCGCATTGAGACTCCAGCTCTTGGGGAGGTTCCACGTCTTGGCGACCTTTTCATCAATGAGCGGGTTGTAATGCTGCAAGTTCGCGCCCAGACCCTCGAGCTCCAACGCCGTCCACAAGATGAATTGCTGCATGCCGGCACTTTGAGCAGCCCAGGTAGGGAAGCGATCCGCGTAAGTGGAGTATGAGGTCTGCATGGCCCTAACGGCGTCCTGATCCTCGAAGAAAAGCACAGTGCCGGCCGCGTTTTTGAAGCCTGTCATGCGGTCCTCTGTGGGCTGCCACTTGTCGTCGGGGACGATGGCGCGGAGAGTAGACGTGGTCAGATCCCAAAGCTTGTCGTGCTCCGAGCCGAAGAGGACAAGGACGCGGGTGGTCTGGGAGTTGAAGGAGGTGGGGGTGTGAAGGGTTGTCTCATTGACGAGCTCCTGGATGCGGCTGGTGCTGATGGAGAGAGTCTTGTTGAGGGCGTAGATGGTGCGGCGAGACTTGGCCATCTGCAGGAGCAGATCGGCGGAGAGCTTGTGAGCGGACATGTTGGTAGGCAATATTGGACGGTGTCTCTCTTCCAGAATACTGGGCACGTAGGTGGTAAAGGACAAGCTACCGAAATGGGGAGGGCAGGCGGGTAAGAAGCGATAGATACGGAATATATCTGACGAGCAAGGCCAGCACTAGGAACATCGGCCTCTTTTATATCCGCCGCCTACGGCCAAACTCTCTTCACGGAGTCGGCGGTCATGTACCTACATAACAGGCTTCTCGTTACGTCATTCGCCAATCGCACCTCACCCCCAAATAGTACCTAGGAGGTAGGTACCTAGCCCAGGTAATAAAGGTAGGAGGTACGGAGTATGTACTGAGTACTCCGTATCATTATGTAGTATGTACCTACCTATGTAGGGGCATACCTAGGTACATACGGAGTAGATACCTGGTACAACACCGTTGTTGGGGCCAGGCGGGGTTCAGTGGACCGTTCCGACGCGTAATCCCTTCACGAGGGAAAGGGGAAAGATAAGCAGGGACGTTTTGTCATCCCCGCCCCAGCCTGCGTTCCCGCCGTGCATTTGTAAGCATACCGGCACAATCGGGATTATGGCTTGTCAGTTTTGTCAGACTTGGGATTTACTACATCTACAGGAGGACTTGAAGCCGACCAGTCCGAGGGCGGGAACCGCTCGGATTATTCATCAACGGACAAACATTTCCGAAACCGATCGTCACTCGTGGGTGAAGCCTAAAAGGGAAACCCCTGAGTTTTCTCGAAGAAACTGAAGATTCGGGGACCCACTACATCTAGTGGGTGCGACTTTCCGAGTACAGGCAGGGCCCCAATTCGAGAACGGAAAAGAGCGTTACTCCGCGAACTGTATAAATTTACTCGGCGAACTGCTTTTGCCAACATGCTCCACAATTTCAGGACTCCCT
>SRPQ01000529.1:0-16831 GCA_018360075.1 Claviceps cyperi
TGTGCGGCTTTGCGATGCATGACTCCCTCTTTCTTGAGGTGTCGTGCAATTGTGTCCGTAGAAAGATGAGGAGCGCATGGTTCCATAAGCTCTCTAGTTGTAGTGAAGAGTTATTGGTTTATGTATGCCTGAATACGTCGCATATCATGTTTCGATAGCTTTTTCGCACGTCCTCGCCCTTTCCCGTGAAATCCCCCAGTCTTGTTTCGTGAAGCGTTTTTTAATGCCATATACGAGGATTGGGAGAATTCCCTCCTCTTGAGGCGATCTTTGTGGCGGATTTGCCTGCGGTAAGGGCTGACCACACGCGATTCCTAGTGCGTGGCATCGAACGTTTTTTTTTTGAATGGGTTTAAAGGGCGTTCTGGCGTCTCCATGACTGCTCAAAGATGATGGGTTGGTTTGTGATGAAGGTAAATTGACGCGTTGCGTGGAAAAGTGGAGGAAGTTTTGTGTTATTTGTGCGGGGCATTGTACCTACATGTACACTCGCACTCGATCGGCCAATCCTGATCACAACGGGCCAGGGCCCGCATCCTGCATCAGATTTCACCACTCGGCAATGTCTGCCCAATGACCGGTCAGCCCGAGATGAGATGCACCACCGATGGACATTGGACACGATACATCGCGGATTCGTGGGACAGCAGGGAGTGACGCACAGCGCTTTTCGCCGTGTTCCTGGCGCTAAGCTCACGTGCCTGGCGCTAAGACGGCAAACGCGGGAGAAGCACAGGGCGCCAGTGGCACCTTTCTTTTTACGCAGTTTGCTTTTCTTCTCGCGGTGTCGCTTTTCTTGGCTTGTACAATGACATCTCTGCTTTGGAGCCACAGTCAACAGTGACGGGCTGACATGTAATACGTACTTACATTGTGAAGGGGTTTCTGAGCTGTCTCACCAAATGGGCCGTAGGGCCCGGGGGGAAGGCTTCAACTTTTACTCGTGGAAGAGGGATCCGCCGAGCTCTGTTTGGTGGATCGTGCATGTGGTGTTTCGCCTGCTGTCTTGACCCGAGACGGACCCGAGACGGCACTTCGCGTCTCTCAATCGCCACCAAAAGAATTAGACGCCGCTTTAGAGTCTATCTGTCAGTCTGCAGCCGGCGTGAAGCTTGAAACGTTTTCGGGTGAGCGCGAGAAACGGGCGGCGAGGCTGGGCGCGTGCGCCGCCAAGTGCGTTGTTGTGGCCAGTGGCAAGCGTGTCCGAGGCCGGTTCGCTGCGCCACCTGCCGTCGTCGAGCCCCTTTTTCGAGTCGGATGTGAGCCGCTAAGCCACTCTGAGCTGCCACATCTCGTAGCCGCTCGCATGTTTGACAAGGCAGGGGCTCCTTCCCCATCCCCGTCCAACTTCCAAGCCACCCCCATCATATCCCTGACTGACCAATCAGAAATTGTGTCAGTCATTTTAGTCGACTGTTTCCACACGACCGTAGTCTATCGTCTCTGCCTTTGCCTCTTGCAGTTGCCATTCCATTCTGACGGTCTGACCCCGTTTGCCGGGGCCAATGTTCCGTCCAGAGACGGTGCACTCTCTTCTTCTTTTTCCTCATCGCTCATTTGCCGAAAGGAGTTGCATCCCATTCCATGGCCAATTTAACGCCCTGGCGACAAGATATGATTGCTTGGTGATTTCTCTGGTCATACCTTCACGGCCCAACAAGTGCTCAGTCATGACGTCCCCAATTTCGCGTCATGGGTCAGCCCTGCTGCTGGACCTCGACTCGACTATCTTGTCTTCCTCTGCTGTAGCTTCTGCTTCGTCTGGATACCCACGAGACCAAGATGCAGACTCCTTGAGCCACCAATCCGAAATCCCTGGACACTACCAAGAGGCACCGCGACAACAGCAACAAGAACAGCAACAGACACAACATAAGCATACCCATCAGCAGCCAGCCGCTCTGAAACTCAACTTTGAAGCAAAAGGGTCCAGCCCGCCAACTTCAGACGCTGATACTCGCCACAACCGTCTTTCCAGAGGACATAGCGTAGCGGATAGTATCGACTCCTTGGCGTCTGCCACCCGGTCTCCTGTTGAAACCGGTCCTGCTTCTTTCTCAACCCCCCCTCCTGCCTCTCAACCCATCCTCGGGAATCCCATCAAGCGAAAGCCGTTATCCTCGTCGGCTTCATCTTTGGCTGGGTCGCTCCGTCTTCGCGACTCGACAGTCACCATCCCCCCTCCCCTGGATCCCGACCTCCTCCCGAAGCCAGATCAGAGGTTCGCCAGACCACCGTCTATCGATAGCCCGACATTGTATGACTACTCGCACCCGCTGCGAAATTCTACTCTCTCGTCCAAGTAAGCTTCACTCATGAATCCGGCCCGACACTACTTATCCCTTTCCTCTCTATATTCCGTACAGCACGTCGAGAGGATGGGGGACCCTGTCCATAGAACCTGCTCTTCTTCCCGGGGTCTTCCCTTAGTCAATGCAGCGCCTCACTGACTGGACCTTTTCACCCGATAGATCTGTCGTCACTACTACATTGCCGGATAATTACGCACCGACGACTCAATCAAATATCCTTCCAGAGGCCGAGCTGCGACTTGGAGAACCTGCTGAGCTATCAGACCTACTATCAGACTACAACGATCTTTCTTCGCAAGAAAACGGCTACTCAGCTTCGGATGACGAATCAGCTCATAGCTCACCGCCTGGAAGTGCAGCAGAGGAACATAGCAACGGCCCACTAGAGTCTCTCTACGCGCATCATTTTGACCATCCATCGGCTCTTCCCATGTTTGCTTCCAAACCTCCACCGCCACACCTGAAGCTCGACACGGTCGAAACATCAGTCTCTCCGAGCCAGTCGGCATCTGGTCGCATCAGCAGTCCAGACTCAGGCAGACTCGCTGCGTCTCCGCAACTTAACAAGGCCCTCCCGAAATCGCCAGGGCAAACACCCCCCTTCGCAAGCTTCTTTGGCTGGCCGAATAGTTCTCCCTCTGTCACTGACTTCTCTTCTATTCCGTCTCCTGTTTCCGCAACTAATCACGCCAACGACGTGCGTCAACCCCCGGGGCTTACCAGAACAGATACCCTCTCAAGCAACTCCAATGCTGCGACGTCGAATCCAATCCGATATTGTGAATCAAATCTATCAACACCACCACCTGATACGGCCGCCTCGTCTTCGTCTGCGCAACTTGAAGAAATGGAGGAAGAATTAAACGCCATTAGCACAGAGCTGGCCGCGTCCATCCGACGAGAGATGGACCTGGAAGACCTTGTTGACAGGCTCCAGGAACAAGTTAACAATCCCCAAGCTCCCAACAAGCGCTCCAGCGACTACTTTTCCGACTCAGGTTACAGTTCCGCCAAGCTAAGCGACTACGACCACAGCCGGGAGGAAATTGAAAAGATTCAACGAAAATCGGAGCAACAGAAAGCATCGCTTCGACTAGAACTCACCAACAAGTTACAAAATGAGAGATCGCGGCGGAAGGTTCTGGATCAGCAGATTAAAGAGTTGGCTGAGAAAGCTTCCCAAATGGACTTGGCTCATATGAACAGCCTCGACGCCAATGATCGCATACGTACCTTGGAAAAGTCGTGTGAAGATCTCAGACGGCGTCTTTCCGAAGAACGGGAGCTGAAGAGCAACTTTGAGGATCTACTGTCTGGATTGAAAAGCGAGCTACAAGAAGCCTGCAATGAGCGAGACAATCTTCGCCAAGAAGTTGTTCCTCAGCTACAGGCCCGAGTAGAAGGTCTCGAAGTTCAGGCAGCCTCAGTTGCGACTCTAACGTACGAGTCAACCAAAATCCAACACCAGCTCCAATCTTTGAAAGAGGAAAATACGTCTCTCAGAAAGTCCATGGGCCCGGAAGACATCGCCTTGGCCAGGTCAAATTCTGTAGCTGCCAGCTCGTTCAAGGCCCGCCGTCCTTCCGTATTTGGCGGTCTGTCTCGGTCGATGAGCGTCAAGAACGTCCCAACCGAATCGAGAGAGGCTCTGGCCGAGCGATTGAAGGACGTAGAAGCCCAACGAGATGCTCTTCATAATGCGCTCAAGAACCTTCTCGAACGGCAAGACTATCAGAATCGCGAGAACGAGAAGAAGATCAAGGTCCTCGAAGCCGAGCGCCAACGGTTGCTCCTCGAGCCTCGGAAAGCCGGATTCGACAGGGAGATCTCCAATCTGCGGACCGAGATCAATGTGCTTCGTCGACGAGCCGAGGATGCTCTGGAACAGAAATGGCAACTCGAAAAGGGTCTGGGAGGGCTCAAGATGGACCTCGATAGAGCCGAGGAAGAAATCGCTTCTCTTCGTTCGCTGTTAGAGGAAAAGGATATCCTTATTCCACCTTCCCTAGCCCGGTCGAGCGGTGTCGACGACATGTCGAGCACCCCCGTCACTTCAGAATCGCTGCAAATGGCGTACCGAGATCTGCAGAGCGCCTATACCGAGTCCTTGGAGCGCATTAAGAACCTGGAGCTTCAAAAAGGCGACGATGTATCCGATGAGAAGACGAAGCTTGCCATTGAACGCCTTGAGAAGTCTCTCTCTTCCGCGCTTGGCGAACGGGATGCTACCCGGCGACACCTGGATGGCATCACATCACAGATGAACGAGCTCTCCGCGAGTGAGATGCAGCATGTGGAGCGAGAGATGGCCTTGGCGGATCAGCTGAGCGAATCTGCAAAGCGCGTCGAGCAACTTGCATCTCAGGTACATCAGCAGCTCTCGGCCAACGCCGAGCTGCGCAGGCGACTGGCCGAGACTGTGGCCAGGGGCGATTCGGACCGGAAAACCAACTCGGACCGCATCACCGACCTGCAGGCGCGTCTGCACGTGCTTGAGGAGCAGCTCATTGCGGCCCAAACTTTGTCCGAGGACCGCGTTGGCCGCCACGAGGAAGAGCTGGCTCAGTTGCGAGAGGCACACAATTCACAGCTGCGCCGCATTAATAACGGCGGCGTAGTTGGTATCACTGCTCGCAAGGAAGCCATCTTGAAATCGAAGGCACCGCCCTCATTCTTGGGTCGTCCGGGACAAACCATCTCGGCCAAGAGTTTTGAGGACGAGGTTGAAATCAAGAAGCTACGGGCATACGTTACCGAACTGGAAAAGGCTCTCATGGATGCAGGAAACGAAATGCAGCAAGTCGTTGCTAAGATGAACGAAGCGCAGATCGAAGTCATGAATCTTCAGGAAGAGCGGGAGATGGCCGCTCGCGAGACACAGAACTTGCAGAAACTTGTGGAAGCGGCCAAGTTGACGCCTCCTGGGCTTGCTTACTGAAGATGAAGTGAGCGAGGAGTGCATAAAGCGTGGCGCGTGGCGCATTGCGCCGATTGGAAGTAAGGCCCGGCATGGGATTAAAGAAGGATTAATGCTTGCATCTAGCGATTGGAGTTTTCTTATCTTTTTTTCTTTTTTTTTTTCTTTTTTTTGGCCGCTGCCGTTTGCTTTTGTCTGTATCCATACGGAGGTAGGCTCTATCAGTACCTGTTCAGTAGGTATTCGGAACAGGCGTTAGACGGGGGGGGTTGCGAATTGGCATGGGCACAGGTGCGACGGAGACATTCGCACAGTAGGCGTATTTTATTCGGGGGCATGCTGTTTTTTTACAACATCTAGCTGATACAAGATGAATGGGATGGATGGCTGGGAAATGTATTATTTCGGACAAGTAGTTGAGTTGAGGTGTCTCGAACAAGATGAAGACCGTGTGTTGTTGTTGCTGTCGATGATGCACCAATGAGATGACCGCGCGTGCTCAGAAACTTGGCGCCGCAATGGACCAATGAGACAATGGCAGCATGTCAGCGCTTCTGGGACGTTTAGCGCGTCACAGACTCTCAGCTGAGTTACATAGTTAGTTGTCGTAACCGTGCGTGAATCCGTCACACCGTCACGCCGTCACGTTGCCGTCATTTTCCTTCCAGTCAAATAACGCAACTTATAGATGTCCCAGTTACTCATCCCCCTCGCTCATCTACCATGAGAAAATTACGCACTTGCATCTCTTCCTCAGAACTACATACTGCTCCGACCGACCGACCGCATGCAGACTAGGACAGCACAGCACAGCACAGCGCCGCATCTCCCCGGGAAAACGCCCTTCACTATTCGTTGAAGATCTACACGCGGATGACTACACACTTGGCCATTCACCCCTTCAACAGACCACGACGCTTCAAAGACAGACAAATCACCACGAGGCCCCCCTTGGCCTACTTCCCGTGCTGAATAATGTCTCGCCGTGAAGAAGAAGGAATGCCGTCCGTGGGTGAAACAGGTCGGGATGAGGCGGTGCTCAGCCAGCCGGGCCTGCAGGAGAAGAGGGCGCATTTTGAGTTGATGAGGAGATTGGGGGAGGAGGTGGATGAGTCGGATGAGGGGGAGGGGTCTAATGTTGCGCGAAGACGGGATCGGGAGAGGTGTATGAGGTTCTTTCGGGGGGGTGGGTGTGGTGAACATGATCGTGAGAGAGGTAGTGAGGGAGGCAAAGTTGAAGGCAGTGGGGGTGGTGAAGGTGAAGTTGCAGGAGGAGGCGTATCAGGCGGTCGTGGAACAAGTGGAAGCGCACCTCGGGTTCGTGAGAGAAACGAAACTGCGCCGGTTGGTCGTGGGAAAAGAGAAACAACGATATCTGTTGTACATGAACAGAAGGCCATGGAACCTGTCCGTGGTCAAACCGAAACAGCACCTGTCTCTCATCAAACCGAAACCGCATCTTTTACCCACGAACGACCCAAAAACGCACCCATCGCCTCTCACCACACTCCAGCAAATGGACCTACAACCACGACGACAAAACAAGACAACCAAACCCGCCATCCCCCTCGAAAAGATACAACATCCACAACACCCATCATCCAAGCCACCCACCCAGACAATTACCCCCGCCCCCTCAAATCCCCACGCGACCTCCCCGATCCCGCCAACGAGACCATGATCCCAGATACAACGCGAGCCACGAAAATGCACCCCCGACGACCTTCGACTCCCCTCCCAAAGTACATCAACAACTCCACCCCAATACAGTCCCTCCCCCAAACCAAGAAACGCAAACGCAACAGCTCAACAATCCTGCGCCTCCGCCCCGAAAACGAACGCATCTTCACGGACCTCCACTTTTATTACATCCCCAACAATGACATCGCGCCCCTCCGCAAACTGCGGATAGGCAAAGCGCGTGAATATGGGGCTACGTGGACAAGAGATGTGTCTGCGGCGACGCATGTTATCGTGGATAAGGGGATTCCGTATCGGGATGTGAGGAAGGTGTTGGGAGAGGAGGCGCAAGGGCGGAAAGCGGGGAGGGGGCCAGTGGTGGTGAATGAGGATTATCCGGTGGATTGTGTCCAATTCAAGGCGCTGCTTGATCATGGGCAAATGAAGTATGGGATTCCGGGGCAGGGTGTTGGGGAGATATCTTCGGGTCGGAAAGGGGCAGGGGGTGCGATGGCGTCGGGGGGTACGGTAGGAGGGAGGTCGCGGGACGGGATGCCGGGGGAAGAGGACCACGTTGAGGATGTGGCAGGGCCGTCGAGGGAGAATGGCATTCTGGATGGTGGAGGGAATGCGGTTGGAGAGGGCGGAGAGGGCGGAGAGGGCGGAGAGGGCGCTGGAGGTATGGCATTGGCGGAATCGCATCCTAGAAACGGTGCGCTGAATGAGGGGATCGCAGGTAGAAAGGAGAGCAAGGATGAGGACGAGCAAAAGAACGGGAGTGACGAACTGTCACGGTACATCAAAATGATGCAAGACTACAAAGACCTCCCGTTGGAGCACGAAGACGAAGACACCGAACTGCTCTCCGCAGCAGCAGGCGACCCTCCCGAACCGCACGCCCAGCACTCTGGAGAACAAAATGATGATGACGGCGAAGAATCTCGATCAGGCTCTGACCCCGAGCAACCTACTCATAAGACCCGAACGAAGAAGAAACTCGGACGCGCCGAAGACCAATTTGCCTGCCACCGAGCCGGCGCCCAATTCGCCGACGCAAACAACCCCAACGCTCCAACCATCGCCGTTCTCCAACGCATGGCAGATTACTACAACCGCATCAACGACCACTGGCGAACGACCAGCTACCGCAAAGCCATCTCAACGCTCAAACAACACGACACCAAAGTCACATCCGAAACCGAAGCCGCCCAACTCCCCCACATCGGCCAAAGCCTCGCCCAAAAAATCCAAGAAATCGCCTCCACGAACAAACTCCGCCGCCTCAACTACGCAGAACAATCGACAGACGAAGAACCCATGCAAAGCAGCGCCTACCAGCTCTTCCTCCAAATCCACGGCGTGGGCACCCACCAAGCCCAGCAATGGTTCTCCCAGGGCCACCGCACCCTCGAGGACCTCAGAGCCAAAGTAAAGCTCACTCCTGCGCAACGCATCGGCATAGACCACTTCGAGGATCTCAACAGGCGGATTCCACGGCACGAAGTCGCAGCTCTGGGGGCACATGTCCAGGACGCAGCCGCCAAGATTGATGCCTCTGTGGAATTCATCATTGGGGGAAGTTATAGGCGGGGATCGCCGACGTCGGGGGACATTGACTTTATTGTGACGAAGAGGAACACGACGTGTGTGGAGGACTTGAGGCCCTTTTTCGAGGAGTTGTTGAGGGTGCTTACAGAGGGGGGGTTTTTGACGGCGAGTCTTGCGTCGTCGTTTTGTCGGTGGTCTGGACCTGCTACTGGTGTTGGGAGGGGCTTGGATGCAAAGTCCACGTCAAAGTCAAAGGAGGTCTCGTCTTCCTCGGTGGAGAGGGCGTCGTTGTCGTCGCCGTCGTCGGGTCGTGGGAGGAAGTTTCATGGGTGTTGTGTTTTGCCGCGGCGGGGGAAGGGGGAGGGGGCACCGATTTGGCGGCGGATTGATTTCTTGCTTGTGCCGGAGACGGAGAGGGGGGCGGCGCTGATTTATTTTACGGGGAATGACATTTTCAATAGGAGTATGAGGTTGTTGGCGAGGCGGAAGGGGATGCGGTTGAATGATAAGGGATTGTGGGGGAGGGGAGACACGAAGGTTGGGGACGGGGTGAGGGCGGGGGGAGAGCTGGTGGAGGGGAGGTGTGAGAGGAGGATATTTGAGATTTTGGGGGTGCAGTGGCGGGAGCCGACGGAGAGGTGGTGCTGATCTCTTTCAGGATCCAATGAGAGAATGAATGGTGGCTGTATGCGAGGAGTCTTTTGATGACTGAAAAACGACGTATGCAAGCGGGTGATGGACAGTTTTACCTGTCAATGTTTGAGTCTTGATAGATAGATAGATGAGTGTACACGTACAAGTGTTACTATACCTCCTGAATCCTATGTCTCTATCAATAAGACTAACTACATAGTTACTCTAGTTATATGCAACTGTAAAAAAAAACCTCCAAATCCCCCTTTGGAACCCCATCTAAACTCCGTGGAAACCCGTTTGGAAATCGAAACTCAATGGAGGAGGCCCATTGTAACGCGTTGAAACCCCAATACAACCTCACTTCTATCCGATTCGCATTGCAATAGAATCGCAATCGCATCGCAATCAGCAGTCGTTTTCTGCGTGCTCGAACTTCGACCAGAGCAAGCACGAAGCGTTCTGAAGGCACATGTGAGCTTTGACACAAGCGTCATTGGCACCGGATGTCTCTGGGTCCAAAGCCAGCCTTCACCAAAGTCTGGACGGCAGGCTTTGAGAGATGTGAGCCATCGGCCTTTGCCCTTCATAGGCATAGACATGAGGGCCTGAACGAAGGGGCCGGCAGGTGGGCTCCATTCTCAATCTGTTCGCATTGCACTTCTATTGCAATAGAAGTGGACTTGAAACTCACCCTTTGCGACCTCAGCGTCCTCTTCACAGTCATCTGGAGGGAGGTCGTGGTCTACTGGGAAAATACGAAACGCTCTAGTTATAATAAATTAGGATTGTGATAAATTAGTAGACGAGTTCCAGGTCGCTAAGGCAGAGTAATCGATATAGTTAGACTATTCTTTCTATCCATACATTCTATTATAACTCATACTCGTCATCAACCTCGTTACTCGTACTCCAGCTCGTCAGCAGCGGCATCAGCTTCTACCTTATTCCAAACAGCACAGAGCCTAGAGGCCGCGCTGCGGAAAAGTGTAGTTATTGGCAGCATGCTGTTCTGGAGCAGAAACATATTCCGCCTCCTCTCGCCTACGCGTTTCATCAATCCACGCCATCTTTTTTTCATCTGTCCAGGGGCGCTTCTCATTCCAAGCCGGACACGAAGCGTAAGTGCTCTTACTGTACGTAGTAGGAAGGCACTCTGTCTCACGGTAAGCTTCATTTGTTGTGGGAGAGCCTGGCGGCTGCTTTTTATACCACGCACTGGCAACTGCGCGCAGCTTTGTACTTAGCGAAGACCCATTCAGGGGTACCGTTTTTAGGCTTCTCTTTGACAGGAGCTTTGACAGGAGGCACATGATGACTTTGTGTTGAGGCGTCGTGGCGCGCTATCTGTAGACTGTCGTTCGTTCTCCATGTCCCTCCCTCCCTGTGACCAAGGCTTCGGGATACTGCAGTTTCAGCCTTTCGGCGATCTCACAGGCCTTGATTCCCGGCAAGGCACTCAATTCGCCGATGGCTTTTTTTGTGTGCCGCTGTACGGCGACGATGAATAGGGTGAGCCACAGCATGGTTCTCGTTTGTGAGCCGAATAGGCGTCGGCGATTCGGTGGCTGTTTTCTGTGAGATAATAGATTTTACCACCCAGGCAATTGGCAAGCAATTTAATTTGCATGTAACGTTAACCTCACGTTCAAATTTGAACGAAACAAATACCTCTATAGCCTCACGAGTCACAAAATTCCTCCTGAGGTCATTTTTTTTGGCTTTTCATTCAGGTTTCGTTGTGTTTTTATTTTTATTTTGAAATATTACACGGATTAAGGTTGGTGAACATGACACCTTGCGTCGGCGTTACGCTTGGTCTGACCTTCCCGCCTCCACCTCGCACGCAATGAGAGATCTGAATGTCCAACTGGGACGATGGTTTCGAATGCCATACGCGCACGATTTGAACAAAATCTCATCAGTCTTAGACATGTTAAGCTTGTGTTGTGCTTGTGTTGGACGGGAGAAGAGGGAGGGGGGCGCATCGAGAGCGAGAGAAGATGATGTTGGGATTACCGGATGGCGGCAGGTGGGGGATTACCGACAGTGGGCAAGCAAATCTTTGTCTCCCAGTTGTATAAAATCAAAATCGCACTGTGATGAACTGTCATGACCCCACTTTATTGCATCGTTGGTACCTAAAACTTCAATGGTACGTGGGGTACCCTGCCGATGGTACATACTGCGAGCACATATAAGTGGAGATACCGGCCTCAACAAGCTCGATCCCTCCATGTCCCGAGGTTCCCAAGCTGGCATGCATGATGCGACATACTCGAGCTCAAGCTCGATCTTACAGAACTTCACCATCACAACGCGGTACCTTATTCAATACAATCTGGCAGATTGATCTTGAACCTCGATGCGACCGTCCATGCGATCGACCTAGTAGCGCAGATCCTCCTCACGCCTTTCACGCCGTGTCGCCATCGACCACCTCTCATACGAGAGCTACTGTGCCGAGGTAGCAGACACCACCGCCGTCATGGCCGCGTCGCTCAATGCCCTCAAGGTACGCGCCCAACTCCTCTCTCGCGGATCAAATCTGCTTGATCGCTTGACGCTTGCAACAGCTAAGACAAACTACGCATGTGTCGTCGCAGGCTGCTCTGGACCGCATTGTAGTTGACCCGCGATATCACCATGCACTGGCGCTCTTGAAGACGGCGCGCAACGGGGCCGTGTATGGGACAAAGGTGCGGTTTCCGCATGCGCTGGTGTGAGTCAAGATATATGCCGCGATATGCGCACGAATCACGAGTGGTCCGAAAAGAAGAGGGCGCAAAGGGGCACACTTGGATGGGCAAGGGCGTATGCGCTAATTCTTTACTCAATCCCGTAGGATGATCTTCCTTTTTCGATCCGGAACGTATGTCCAACACAGCCGGGGATCCCCTTGGCGATTCTTGACGTCACATGTCGAAGGATAGACGAGAGGCGAAGAGAGGGCAGAAGACAGACAAAGAGACAACAAGAACCGCCAAGAAATACATGCATCGATGCTGACACTCGAGGATGCCCGCCGCAGATTCCGACAAAAGACCACTCTCGTGCTACGAGCCACCAAGAAACACGCCTTCAACCTAGCTCGCTTCGCCACCATATATAAAGCGACGATGTTGGCGCTACGGTATTTTGGTCCCAACCAGGGCAAGGAAGGTGTGTCCTCCCCCCCCCGTCGTTCACGCCTCCTGTCAGAAGAGGGGGAAGGAAAAAAACAAACACGAAAAGGCATCAGGAATCGCGAAGAAAACATGCACACCCCATGCGCATCATCCCCGTCACGCTATGCGACTCCACGTCCAACACTGACAATACAACTCCCTCTTTAGGCCCCTACGATGCCTTCCTCGGCGGCCTCCTTGGTGGCTACGTCGTCTTCGGCCAACGCTCCCCGCGCAGCGGTAAGATCTCGTCCGTCAGCCAGCAAATCGTCATTTACATCTTTGCGCGTGTCATCCTCGGACTTGCCCGCATTGCCGTTACACCGGGCCAGGGCCTGCGCGTTGTGTCTCGAGAGCCGCTCGCGTCGCAGATCAGACAGTATGCCTGGCCGGCGTTTGCGTCGCTGTCGTGGGGTATGGTGATGCAGCTATTTAAGACGAACCCGGGAGATTTGCAGTCTAGTCTGCGTAGTAGCATGACGTATATTTATCGGGATTGTGATGAGTGGGATTCGTTGCGGACGTTGCTGTGGCATAATAAATGAGGTTTGTTTTTGTGATAACTAACTATTTTTTTTTTTTTTTCTTTTCTCCTGAGAATCTTTTCTCAACACACCCAGCATCAATAGCGCTATATGAAGAGTATTGCAACTAGCTGTTTACATTGCGTCGTCAGTGGATTTGACAGAGCGACACCCGTTAACCAGCTCAGCTTGTGAGCCTCTTCAACAATTTGGGGGGGGACAAGGTGACTAACTACGGCAATTTATTACGCCACACTTGCGACAAAGGTCCAAAACTGGTCACTGCCCCGCTTTTATTACAGCTCTGTGCTGCCCACTCACCGTTGATCCAACGCCAATCTTCCATCTTCCAAGTCATATCCCATCTTCGTATCTGTGCAACTCACGCAGCCAACGTTTTGAATGACCTCCTCACCCAACGCTACGTAATCAAACGAACGAGATAACACGTGCGCGAACTCCAACAGGGGACCTTTGATAAGAATCCGACGAATGACAAAGAGGCAAGGAGAAACTGAAAGCGAGGAAGCACAGGCAAGAAAGAGGAAAAAAGAAACAGAAACGGAAAGCAGGCAAGAGGAGGAAGAGACGCCCGCCATGGCTCCCGCTTTTCAAATTCGCGAGGCCATTGGCCACGTCGAATCGCTCGATGGGGACAAGGCCGCGGCATACGAAGCCCTCTTCGCCAATGTCAAGACGCTGTCCTCGCCATCGACCGTCACCGACGACCTGAATGCCATTACCGACTCCCTCTTCAGCCAGTCTCTCGGCGTAGTGGCCACGCGCGCCCTTCTCCGAAGCTTCATCCAGACGCTCAAGGACCTCGGCGACCAAGACCTCTGGATCCAAGTCGGCACCCGCACGCTCTCGGTCCTGGCCTCCCAGCCCCCCTCGTCGTTCCTTGACGCCGCCGCCGCGCTGTGCGACCTCGTTGCCACGGCCCACGAAAACCAAGAGGACTTCCTCGATGCCGCCAGAGTGCTCGCCGAGATGCCGCTCGACAGCTCGCAGCGAAAAGTCAGCAACGAGGAAAAGGCGAAAGTATGGGTGCGCATCGTGCGCAACTATCTCGAGGTGGACGACGCCCTGGCAGCCGAGTCGTACGTCAACAAGCTGAAAAACATCATGCATCTGATTACCGATGCGGACCTGCAGCTGCATTTCCGGCTGTCGCAGGCGCGCATCCAGGACGCCAAGAGGGATTTCCTGTCGGCCGCACAAGGCTACCATGAAATCAGTCTGACGGCTGCCATTTCCGAAGATGAGCGCCTGCACACGCTGGGCATGGCCATCAAGTGCGCCATCCTGGCACCCGCAGGGCCCCAGCGGAGCCGCATGCTCGGCAAGCTCTACAAGGACGACCGCGTGCCGCAGCTGGCCGAATTCGGCATGCTGGAGAAGATGGTCCTCGATCGATTGCTCTCGCAGGCCGAGGTGGACGCCTTCGCGGACCGCCTGCAGCCGCACCAGCTCGCCACCACGTCGGACGGGTCAACAGTGCTGGCCAAGGCCGTCGTGGAGCACAACCTGCTCGGCGCGTCAAAGCTGTACTGGAACATTACCTTTGAGGCTCTGGGCGCGCTGCTGGGCCTAAACGCCGATCGCGCCGAGCAGACGACGGCCCGGATGATTGAGCAGCAACGCTTGGGCGGCCGGATGGACCAGCTCGCTGGCATTGTCTGGTTCGATCATAGCAAGGAGGCCTCTGGCGAGGGTGGCGGGAGGACAGCCGATCCTGTGGGCGAGCAGATGAGCAGGTGGGATGCGAATGTGGAGGCTCTGGCCGAGGAGCTTGAACGGGTGGCCAATTCCATGCTGAAGGAGTTTCCTGTGAGTTTTGATTCGTTCCATCCATGCACTCTTTGGCATTGTCTGTACCTACCTGTACAGTTCTGTCTATCCATTACACTCGTACATCCCATTTATCCACGGATACAAGATGGAGATGAAGACATGGTGGCTATGTTGTGTTCTCATCGCTGTCGGATCTTGAGCATTGAGCATGAAGAACTCATGATACTGACTATTTTGCACAGGACTTTGTTGCAGCCCATCTGGTTGTATAAGTTGCAAGCCGCTTGGATGGATAAGCGTACTGGTTTTTTGGGTTTTTTTTGAGTTTTAGCTAGTTACATCTTTTTGAGACATTGTTTCCCGTTCGTCTTTTACACATGGCTTTCTGGCGAGCGTTACGACATGGGTAGGGCATGAGGAGTATAGGAATTAACGATGTCAGGCCTGAAACTGAGTCTGGGCGTGTTTATATTGCTCGTTAGGTACAGACGCTGTCCTCGCACGACGGCCAAAAACGAAGAATACAAGTTCGGCCTTCCTTTCCGAGTCGGATTTCTCTCGCTTAGGTATTGAAGGTACAGAAAATAGAGGACAGACGGTAAATGCAAAAAGGCAGCCAAGGTCCCCACAAGACCTCAACTGTACACGAAGACGATGATCAATAGCAAAGACTCAAAAGACAGCAGTCCTCCCTGGACTACTACAAGACCTGACAACTAGAACTCCAGAACCTTCATTACCTTCCCTCCTCTCCTAAAACTGAGCAAGCGGGTGAACAGCCTTTTATAGCTAAAGCCTCCTGTGCGATGCGGGGCCTGGTGACCCACAGGACTCTGGCAACCATCTAGAACCTTCTGGCCCACCGGGTCACATGCCAACCAAGAAGAGACACTTACGTCTGACAACCAAGATGCAACCCGACTAAACAGGTACCTAGGTACATACATACATATGTGCTGCTGAGATGCCCCACATATACGTACAACGGGCACAACGGGAAACGTCACACTTGAAACAAAACCAACCACTCACTGCACGTGTAAAGCCTTGTCCCACCATGTACCTACGTACCTACCTACAGAAAATAAGATGAGATTTGAGGACGTAGAACGTAAGGCAGATCCTCGTGGGAGCTGTGCTACGCAACAGAAAAGGGTCCGAGATGTAGACCGAAAAGATGACGTCCCAAGACCTCATTGACTTGACTATCTAAGAGAGCATTCCTATTCGGACAGCATAAAATTGCTACCCGGACAGCATTCTCCATAATTCTCGTGACACTCTCCACTTTTTATGTACCCTTTCGCGTAGACAGTGTGCAAGGAAAGCATCACTGTTGCTCGTCAACGCCACTCAACAAATTCTTCATCATCATTCGTTAGCATCGCGCCTCGACTCCCACGCTTTCAAGCCGCTAGCAATGTCTTCCAACGTGCCTTCCCACATCGAATCCGATCAAGCTGCCGATTGCAGGCTTCTGTGAGCACTCCCGCACCCATCCCGACTGGTGGAGTCCGCGAAAACCCACCGTTGCCGCCCTCAGGCGTGTAATATCGCAACGGATGGAACAATAGGTTGGCACCTTTTTGCCGCTGTTATCTATATCTCTAGGGTGAGCTGTCGACTTCTTGACGAACGCGAAACGATTGAGAATGGTGTCGCGCTCGTCAAGAAGTCGACAGCTCACCCTAGAGGTATAGATAACAGCGGCAAAAAGGTGCCAACCTATTGTTCCATCCATTGCGATAGAGGAGCCTCTCGGCCATCCGAAAGCCGAGGCCTTCGACAGTCTTCAAGCCAAAAGGTGGATTGCGAGGTCAAAGTGAACGCCTCAGCAACTAAGAAGAGGAACTGGAAGTGGACATAGACGACTTCCGGCACGCATAACCATCCTCCGAGCGTTTCATCCTCAAAACTGACCCAGAAACTAACTAACGATGGCTTGAAGGATTATGAACAGCCACTTCTTTGGATCCGAGACCCCGCATACGTCCGTAATCTTCGTGGCCGACCTCGCGCTACATCGAACAAAAATGTCACAGTTCCGACCCGCCTTCAACCTATTGATCAGTCTACACAGGCTTCAACATCGGAGCCGAACCTCCCCAGCAGCCGTCCCTTAAATCCAAGCATACGCCGTCGAAAGTCACAGTTGGAGATAGAGGCAGAGGCATTACGGGCCTCGAAGAGACAAAAGACCAAGATCACGCGAGGCCGCGGACGAGGCAGAGGCAGAGGTGGGGCATCGCGATTATC
>SRPQ01000053.1:0-61329 GCA_018360075.1 Claviceps cyperi
TCGAACATCTGAGTCCGAATAGGTAAAAGCATCCAAGTTCCAATCTTCGAAATCTTCCCGGAATGCAATGTAGAGGTCTTGACCTCTCAAGTTCCGGTCGACGTAGGCCTTGAGTCGGTTTGCCATCCAGTCTGTACGTTGCTGCTTCGTCGTGGTTTTGGGATCCCATGAAGCATCGAAATTTGTCCAGTTGGACGAAATTGGTTGGTAAAGACGTTGTATCTTTCTCGGGAGATGTTCTTTAACGGCATGGAGTGGTGTCGGTGGTGTCACTTCGAATTCAGGATTTCGACAACTTGTCTAAGTAGCACCCGATGAAGTGAAATTGGTCTTTGGTTTAGGCTTTAGACCTCTTATCGAAGAAGTACCTAATAAAACGTATGTCTCCCGTGATGGACGGAGGGTTTGAAATTCGGGTAGTCAGTGAACTCATCCAAGTAGCATCTCTTTTTCCTCCTTTTCTTTAGCACACCATCTGGCTTCGGCGTCCGGTGTCTCTTCTCTCAGATCTTGCCAATCTGTGGTTGAACCTATCCAGGTTTAACAACCACTGATCAGTGTTGATACGACAGGTTAAGCAATTAACGAGTTATTTGGCGAGACGGGACACAGCTGCAAAGTCGCATGTTTGCAGTATAGTGTCCGTATGATATCAATCTTGTCTGTCTAAGAAAGAAGAGAGCGAAGGGATCGTGAAAGTGGGGGGTAACGGTGTTGAAGCCGTGGCTAGTGCGGTGTTAGGGCCGCTCACCCTTGTCGGCGATTGGCGCCACGAAATAGTGGCGCACACGCAATAATGAGCGATTCCAACAATTACTTTTTTGACGATTAGGGATGAGGTGGACGTGGTGAATCAGGCACAGAATGAAAGTCATGGTCGGGGTGTCCGCACTGCATCATCATCATCCGAAACACATCCGCAAACCCGTAAAAGAATGCCCAAGGCGGAAACCTCTGTGTAGTGCGTCACTGTGCGTGAATGTGATCTTTACATTATGCAGTAAATTACAGGCTCAAAGCCATGCAAGCTACATATCTACATTCCCCCAACGCATTCCGCGTCCGCATCAACAAAGAGAGAAGAAGCAAGGAAAGAAGAGCAGCAAAAAGATAGTTCACGCAAAAGTCATCAAGATTCTTCATTAACGTCAAGTCATTTTTTTCTTTCCCCAAGTGCCAATTTCCCTGTTATTTTCCCTCTGTTTTCGGTTTGTCCTCTCCTGGGAAAAGATTTCAAGATACCCCCTTTTTTTCGACGGAGTCCCTTTTTTGCTCATAAAACCTCCCCCATGCCCAGTGAAAAAGAATTGATTGTTTTAGTCATGTACGATCGTCCGACGTTCCTCTTGGTAATACATACCAACCCATTTCATGTCAACATTTGGGTTTCATTCTCGGTTCCCAGAAAAAGAAAAAGAAAAAGTCCATAGTTCCATCCGTTTCGTTTGTCGGTCTTGAATCTTTTGGTGTGTTCGGGCGGGAGTCATGTTGTTGAAGAGTCGTCGTTTTGAGCCCGAGCAACAAGCGTAGATAGTGGAAGTAAGGAAAAAACACGTGAAAAAGAGAACAAAAAGAGAAATAGGGGGCCAGATAGGCCAAACGTGTCGTGGTCATCAGGTACACATGGCCCCAGAGGATGGATGCTGTAATGGAGCAATGAAACCCGCAATGCTGCTGCAGAGTGTGCACTGTGGAAATAGCACGTCGTAAATGACAACATACCCAGCATAATAAGGAGACGTAACGATGAGTGTAAGCCAGTCAAGGCAAATGCGGCGTGCCGTGTGCCGTATAGTTGATTTCCAGTGTCGCCCAGTGTCAATGCTGGAAAGAAGACAAGACAACAAAGAGATTCATGGCAGCGGTAGGAAGAGACTGCTTTTTTGTACACAGAGATGAGCTGCCTCTGATCGTCTGCGGGTAATCAAGCGGAGAGACAACTCATTGACCCGACTGGTCCGAGATAAAGGAGGTGGAAGGGGGAAGAGCCGTAGTGGCACGATATGGCACACGATGCTTCATGAGACACGTCCATTTCGTCTCAAGAAGGCTTGTAGCACAATCCACAGCCGTTCTATTGCTGGTGGGGATACCGTAGAGCGTGGCTCTGAGAAGGAATGCTCTGAGAAGGGTGGCTCTGAGGGGCGTGGCTATGATCGGACGGCCATTCGTATCGACCGTATCGAGAAGAATCATGGCGAGCTGCATCATAAGCTATTGGTGGTGGCGAGGGGGGTCGACGGTAGTCCCCGTACCTGGCATTCTCTACTGAAGAGTCATGGTCGCCAGTCATGGACAATCTGCCAGGCATAGAACCGAACCTGCTCCTTGGGGTGTACGCACTAGCAGATCTTTGATGCAAAGGCCGAAGAGATTCACTCGACTGATGTCGCATACTTGGCACATGTCGATCAAAGTGTGAATTCTCATGAGGCGGACCGCAATCATCGACATGCATCTGTGTGAAAATAGGCGGGAGTGTGGGAAGAGAAATGGAGTTGCTTCGGCCCAGGTGATATTGGCTTGAGCGCTGACCCCAGCTTGCAGAAGCAGCAGGAGGGCCATAATGATGACGCTCGGGATGATGGACGTTCGAAACCTCGCGCGGATCTTGGTATGATGACATGCGGTCATGAACATGGTATGTAGAACCTAATCCTTCATAACGATGGCGACCCACGGGGTCAAAGGCATGACGATGCGTGAACTCCAGTGGCTGCATCTTCGGCACAATATTCTGCGCACGCGGTAGGTGGGCTGCTTGCTCTTGTGCACCGAAGCCATAAGAAGGTGCCGGCGCCATGTAGGGATCCGGCGGCTGTGCCACGTACGGACCATGCAAATCTGACGACGTTTGGGAATTGTGCGCGAACGGGTCAGGCCGAACAGTACGAGGCCGTTTGCCTGAAGGACTCATGTTGATGGCCTCATCGGTGGGGTGCTGAGTTTGATAGCTCATTTCGCCCCCATACGTGGAGATATGTTCGGTCACGACGCCATAACCGGAGGCCTTTCGTTTAGAATGTTTTGCCGTGCTGATCGATCCGGTCTGTCGTCGATGTCGCGCAGGCCTGCCATCGTCCTTTTCGCTATCATCGTCAACAATATCGGGGAGGAATTCAATCTCTGGCACTTGATTCAAAGCACCGCTCTCAATCTCTTCGCGAAGACGAGCGGCGATGCCGAACATGCGACCTGTGTCAAACCCATCGCCAAGCTCATCAATGATCCACGGGGGAATGTGGCTGGACCCAACAGCGGCGGACCCGTCATCCTCGTCGTCGTTTGGCCCCTTCTTTCCCTTGAGCCTCTTCTCTTCTCGCTTTCGCAACGACAATGTCCATGACCTGATGTATGCGCCTTTCCCCCTAGCTTGATTTTCGTCACTCCAGGCCTTGAGACGCTCGATCTGGGTTTCCACGAGTTCCATCTGCGTGACAGGGTACGTTCTCGCATTTCGATAACGAACTCTCTGATAGTGCTTGCGGCAGTAATACACCCATACCATCTTCGGAATCTTGAGTGTGCAAGTCTTGTTGCGACCGAACAAATGTGAGATGGCTTTGCGGAGCTGTGATCCCGTGTCGCAGTCGTCAACAAACATGCAGACGGGCTTTTCCTCGTCGTCCTCGGCCAGGTAATCTGTCATGTTAGATGCCAGCTTTGCCGAGTCCGTCCTGTACTCAAGCAATCTCGCGGCAATGGCGGGAGAGGGAGGCGTGCGCATGTGCCTAGATGCATGGCTTCCTTCACTCTGATATTCTGGAAGACCTCGTCCTTGTTCAGCTTCAGAACACTCGCGCATGGGGTTTAATACCCCATGCGAGAATTCATACCGCGCCGTAGACTGTGTGGTTTTGTCTTCCGAGACAGCCATGACTTCGCTTGGGGCTGCTAGAACGGGCCTTAGATGTCTGGACGATCTATAATTGGCTGCGGGAGAGAAGTCCGGGGCCGAAGTAGCCCGCTTGTGGGATCTTGAAGAAACAGTGGAGTGGGATGGTCTGTTCGTCAGATCACTAAACACCAAGGAATTAGTTCGAAGGAGCTTGAGCGGAAAACTTGAGCGAAAAAATGGTGTAATAGCGATTCGTATGAGAATAAGGGAAGAAGTAATTGCTTGAGCTGAGCTCGAACACTTGATCGGAGCGAAAAGAACTTGATAATGATGAATAGGAAAAAAAAAGTGAGGAAAAGTACATTTTGCGCGCAGTGAGTGATCCATAACCAAAGCCAGTGGGAATTTACTCATTGTGAGATGCGTCAAACGTGTTGAGTGGTGAGCGATGTTTTTTCCAGCTGTGATTCACCTCTGCTCCAGCCAATCAGACAGCCTTCACGTGTTTCAGACGACCACTGGCCTGTTACGTACGACTTGTGCATAATTACCTTTGCATCTATGCAAGATACGGGTAGAATCCGGTGGTCCATCATAACCGGATGAGGAAGGGCAGCAAGTCAAAGTGAGATACATAACGTTTTACGCAATACTAACCTGGCGGAAGACGCGACCATGTGTGGTCTGTTCGCGTTGTTCATATTCAAGACGGCGTCTGACGGACTTTCGGGCCTCTCTGGAGCAGTCAGTTCAACGTGTTGATGGCACGGCAACGGTCGGGTGCTTGTTGATTCGTGTGCTTTTCTTGCTGAGCTCAATCCCTGGTGTGATTCACTACACGACGGCACGGTAGTTTCGAGCCATGGCAACTCTGCCTCGGATTGGCGATGACTGTGAACACCGCTCAGAGTTGTGACGGAGGATATCCTGGAGTGGGATCTAGATTTCCATGAGGCAAAGGACGATCGACTGCTGTGACTGTCGGAGAACTTGTGGCCGACTGGATCCGACGTGTCTGTTCCATCCCAATGGTTTTGTCTCCCAAGCGGATTAGCCAAATAAACAAGATGCCCAAGGAGCAATCGTAAACAGTGACCCAACTCACTGGTTTTGGGGTTTTCGTGCAGGGACTAGATACGAGTGAGGTAATTCCGAATCGATTGATGCAGAATCCACAGAGCCCATTCTGGATTGCCTTCCTCTCTCTATAGCGGTATATTCGCAGGAGCTCTCCGAGTCGGGGTTCTCGCTTGTCGATCGGAGAGAAAATATCGAGTTGGATCGAAATTTGGGTTCATTGCGCGGCGGAAGTGCGTAACCACCTGCGCTCCATGGCTTTCGGTTCCTGAACGATGTCAAATCCCAATCCTGTTGTGGTGTTGTCCTGTCGGGCGACGGCGTAGGCAGTGACGCAGAAAACAGCTTTTCTTGGGTCAAGACACAGGATGACGGTGTATTCCCCCTGGTGGAGAAGTCGCAATGTCTCGATACTGCTGCCGATTGATTCAGCAGTGAAGTAACGTCCATTTTTTTCTAGCTAGGAAACGCACAGACGACGGCCAGCGACAAAGAGAAGAACGTTACTTCTGGGATGGCCTGCCCAAAATGATTCAAGTCGAGTTGTTCCAGTCCAGAAGTCCGATGACACCCAGTTTAATAGATCAACAAAAGCGACAAAGAGCAGGGCGAACTGGCCTTCCAAGGATCTGTCATGTCCAAAAGGCCGATATGCTGGGGAACCAGTTGAGCATATAATTGGAGACGTACGTGTCGTGCATAAAAGACAGCACATAACAAGTGGCTCGGCAACTCTGCATAAATCCCCTGTAGGCCAAGATATGTATGCCAAGATAGGCAGTGGTCGACACAATGAACAGGGACGTCTGATGTTTCGACGTGGCTATCCGCTGCTATTTGTTGCAACATATAATAAGGAAGTTCAAAAGACATGGGAGCAATGCCGAGCTGTTGTACTACTGGCCCTCCAACAACAAAGACAGAACATGACAGACTCATTGGCACGGATTAATGCTAAGTAGTGGGCCGTTCGCATTGACGTGCTTCGCTCCCGAGTTGATCGAAACAGCAGAAACACAAGTCACTGGACTAGTACAGTACATAATGGAGCCAGTGGATTCAACGGCTACGGGGGAGAAGGGACTGTTCCGTCTTTCAGGGATAGCTTCTTCGATCTTGGACGGCCCAAGCGGCTCTCCGATTCCGTACAAAGCTACGGACTTCCACAGTGTTGAGTCTGGTCTGTCTGAAACAGGCGACTGCACGTGCGGTTGGTAGAAGCTTACAAAGGCTAGCTCTTCACCCCAAACCGTTTCGGTTCAGTCGTTCACTCGAATGGTCACTTAGAGTGTTCGCTTGGGGGGTTACTAATAGGTGACGCGCAAGTTGGAGTCGAGGGGGAGACGAGATGCATCATGCGACGCATGACAGTATCAGTAGTGGTCAGTCGTGAAACTAGGACAGGTTATACTCCGTAGACCAATCCTGACTAGCCAAAGCTGCCTTTACTAGGTTCGTTGCTTGTTGAGATGAATACCTAACCTGGCCGGCCTGGATTGGACAGTAACCAAACGAGGCTATGCGTGTCTTGCCTTGCAACCAAGTGAAAATCTTGCGACAAGAAAAAAAAAGAAAGGGTGACATAAGTTGACAGTAGAAAGAGGTATGCAAGGCCCAAGATCGTGGGCGTTGTGGGCCGCGACTTGTGTATACTGTATGTACCTGGTTTGCATTCGGTCAGTGACAACACCTCTAGCACACTCTCACGAATTACATATTATGCATGTACGTTCGGATGCGTATCAAGTCTTCCTTTCTTCATGAAACGAAGCAGCAGCTCGGAGAGACTCGCCAATAAGCGTTCACGGCACGCTTCGTCACTGGTGGAATCACAGTTTGACTGCGAAGGCCAAAGCGGGAATGACGGGAGTCGCGGCGCGAATTTGTTACCCATTGCAACAGCATTTGGGAATATGTATCAAGGACAGTACAGAGTACCAGATACTGCAGAGCCATTCGTCGTCAAGGGATCGCGGTCCATGGTAGATAATCCTTGTCAGATATCTAGGCACGTACATATCTCTACGCAGTACGGAGTACGGAGTACATCTACTAAATATGGAGTATGTCTATAAGCTCCTGGTAGGCCAGCGCATGTGCATGTGCATGTGCAGAGTACAGAAAGTGTCGCACGGTAAATCCATGGCTTGCTGTCCATCATGTGCAAGGATGTCTGAGCTCACACTGGAGTAACAGTTGGCGCTGCCGCATATCGTACGTTGCAACGCTGGTATGTACATAGTCCTCAAGGTATACGGAGTACTTGAGCAAGAGACGCAGACTTGGCTTCTTGAGGACGCCGTGAGGCATTTGCCTTGTGCACTTACTGGGAATGCAGGGAACCCCCTGTTGGCTGCCGAGGGTTCACCGCGCAGAACGGGCAGGCTACAGAGCTACGAGACTGGGGCCTATCTGAGCCAAAGTCCGGAATCCTCAAGTGGATCGACGGGTTATGGGCATCACGTCCGAGCACTGGGTTTTTTTTTTCGAAAGAATGGAGACTGGCCCGGCGAAGTTTCGAATATCGGAGCTCCCTGTCTTCGTCGCTGCCACTTGGCCCATAGGACGAGATATACGGAGTACTCCGTGGTAGAACGCGGCATTGAGGGAGTTGGCTGGCAGCATGCGAGTTGTCTATGGCAGATGTGTACTCTGTACTCCGTCATACAATGATTTAGCTCACGCGCCATGTTTCTCTGGAAATGAGGGTACTGACTGAGCCAAGGAGTCTGCTACAAGGCATGAAACATGCACAAGGACACGCTGTGTCGGAGGCCGACAACCAAGCTTTTTATTCTCAGGGGTCGCACATATCCTGACGTGGGACCGGCGTAGGATGGAAATCCGTAGATCCAGGCCAACCGTTCATCCGTCCAGACGTGGAGTGGAGGTCTCGCCCTGTCCTGTCTGTTCGTTAGAATCGGCGGCGACCACTTGAGGAGAAAAAGCATTCGGGACATGCCGAAAAGGTAAAATACGAACCCCGTTGCTCTACTTCGTACGTATCATATCGGGCAAAAGGATAGGTATGACCAGTACCAAGGTGTTAGCAGAGATTTTTTCCGCGACCCGTCTCATGATGCGTAGGTGCTGTATGGCGAGTACAGCAGCGAAACAGTGCAACGAGCACACTGAGCTTGAGTGACGGGGACTAATCCGGTCATCTCTTGGAGTCAGCAGGCGGCTTCTATGCCTAAGAATCAATGCTAACAAGCTACGCAAGGCCTCAACGGGACTTGATTGACAATCATCTGCTCGCCTTTGGGTTCGTCAACGATGAGGTACACGGCTTCAAGATGGCTCTATGCTCCGGACTGAAAGGGTCAACATCGTTGTGATAGGTATGCAGGAATGTTCCGATGTCGTGTACCAGTGCACCTGGGCTTGAACTCTTGATGCTTGATCGTGAAGTGCATGTATCATGGCCATCAAAATTCGCCCTGCCTACACTTAGAAGCTAGGTGATTGTATGAGGAAAGCAGAAAGAAATACAACTTGTCCAAAACATCATCTAGTACCTAAGGAGTGAGTAATCAATTGATCAGTTATTAGAGGGTAATGGAGGACAGTGGACACTCGTTGATCTTGGCTGAAGCTTGGGGGCGGTAAACCTCTGGAGTCTGAAGTCTGAATGCTCGGTTTCAAGATTCAACGTACGTATGTAGGTAGGTAGGTAGGTAGGTTGCAACTTACAGGTACATACATACAGTGGGGGGCGTAGCGAAGCCGCCTGCACGTGAGTAAAATAGGTACTAGGTAAATAGCTGGGTATGTACATGTTATTTGTGCGGGGCACCTTGATCGCGTATAGCCGACGCCGAGTCATGACTTACGGGAGACCTTGTTTTTCACCCCAAATTACTCCGTATGTACCTAGAGATTTGTATAGCCAAGACAACTTCTTTTCAGCGCTGCGATGATCCATGATAAGTACCATAATTCGCCATACGATGTATTGTCCAAACTTGAGCTTGATTTGTGAGCCTGTACTGTAACCTTTCCAGCACGGCCTCAACAGGACGACGACAAAGCGAGATGAGGTCACGTACACCATCATTGGCTATGCTACATACATAGCACTATTCCGTTTTAAATAATTTGGGGTGAAAAATCAAGTCTTCCATGACTTACTTCAGCTGCTGGCACCTGTCGCGGCTTCCTTCCTTCCCTCTTGCTGTCATGTCAACCGCAGCCTCGCTACCTACCTATGTATATACTCCGTACGTACGGAGTACATTTGTAATTTGTATACCTACGTAAGTAGGCCAACCTAAGAAATAAACCCACTTAGCATTTGCTCGGATCACCAGCCGCGCGCAGCCGCATCTGCCTTGGCGCCATTCTTCTTAACACTACCTACATATTCAAGACAGTCGACGCGGGCTAATAATGCAAGCACAGGACTGACTACACCAAAGCTCTGGAGTACATACTCACTCTGCACTTTCATCTTTGCGTCTTGTCTTTGCCTTTGCCTTTGCCTTTCCACGCACGTTCCTTTGTGTGATGGAACTATCACTCCACAAGCGCCTTGCCAGTCCATGTCAAAATCCTTTTCGAATACACCACGAGTAAGTCGATTCAAACCTGTCTGACTTTTAGACTTTACAACCTTGCACGGTAGCACTGCGTCCACCTGGTCAAGGCCCATTTCGAATGCAACCCACTCATCTGACGATGGATATTGCCAATATTTTTCTTGTCCCTCATGCCGATAGGCACAAACAGGAGGAGGCGTACTGGCAATAACGCAACAGAGGGGTGCGTCTCTCCGGTCTACGGAGTACCTATATCATGTCTGCTTGTATCCCGATCACATGACTGTTTGTATGTTGCTCGTCCCCATGGGACTAACGACTCCCAACTTTCGATCGTTCCTTTGCTTTGACCCGACGAGAAGTCAGATGAAGAACGACTGATGATTAGCCAGCCAGGAGTCTTGATGCCGTGCCAGGGGTATTCTTCCTTGATCGACGAGCAGCTATGTATGTGCGAACAGGCAATTGCTCTCGGGACCCAGCCTTAGTCGCTGTCTGAGTTTTTGACGGGGATTTGATGAGAGCTGCGATCCATCCTCATCCGTACTCGCTCCCTGTTTCACAGCTGGGACTGGTGTGACAAGGTTACACAGGAATTGGTCAAACGGCACTATCATACGCAACAACTCGTCTCTTGTCTTTGTGTCAGGCTGCAGGGGGCATCAGTTTGAGCCCTAATGAAGGTTTTTACTCCCGGTGTGGGTTGAGAATGCAACTTCACGACGAAAAGCGGACGTGTCAGTCAGTGAAGGTTGCCAATACGTAGCTGTTCTTCCTTGACGAGAGAGGCCATGAGACCGAGCACACTCCGGGCTCCACAAGTCTCTATGGCGAGAAATTCAGAAGCGCTTGACCAGATCACGGAAGAAAATGACTTTTCAATTGCAGGGAGCAAGGAAGAGATACGAGTTGCTCATCAAAACAAACGCCAAATCGGCCACCATGTATCAGGATATGTGGTTGTTTTGGACCGAGTCGATTTGAGCGTTCTGAGCCAAGGGATATCTTCGCGGTCACAATTTCTTCCTCGTGCTTGCACACGCCTACTCCGTACACACATCATAGGTAAAGTGAGAGCCTACGCATCGAGGCGTAAAGTTAGTCTGTAAAATTACCCCATCAATAGCATTGGCCTGATCTCGGACAAGGAGGTTCCCCGTTCGCATTCGATCACGCGACAGAGACAGACGCAGGGACCGCGGATGGAACCAATAGGAACACTAAAGCACAACAAATGAAATGTCGACAGCGATCTTATGCCATCGACGACGCTGACGGCATCAGCCCATTTGCCGTGAGCCTCCACCGCAACCGGTGCTAGAGAACAAACGGCCTCGGTATTCAAGGGTCGTTACCAAGTTGGAACCTTGACCGGAGTCGTCTGAGTTGTTCTGCAATAAGCAGGCACGTCTATCCGACGCTTTAGAATTGTATGCACTTGTTGCACGAGGTATTGTGGACGACCGCAGAAATTAGAGCTGCCGTGGGTAGATGCCGATTGTCTTATCTCCATCTTCTTGTAATGCGCTTTCCTGACGAAGATGCCACACACGTCAGCAGCTCAAGAAAAAACTTGGCGATGCAAATACCTCAAGTCACGGTGGCATCGTCGTAGATGGAAGAGACCTGAGCACATTATTTCTCGCCACAAAGGGAAAGCTTGAAAGCAATTTACCACCAAATCTCTGATATTCGGACGAGCGCAACACTCTTAACTGCTAGCATGACCGACATTTTGGAGGAGAACCTGGCCAACATTTGACGCCTTGGAGGCAGAAACAAGTAAGTCGCTTCCACTGCTCCACGCAAGTTTCTTACCAAGCCTTGCAGCCCGAAAAGTAAAACGTGAATTTCTTCTGTTTCTATTTTCACATCACCATCGGCGGATGTCAATTGTCTATCCGGTTATGTTGCCTGCGCGCCTATGCCTTGTCAGAGATTGGGACTCATGGAATAAAGGGGTCGAGGGCGGCTTTGCGACTTCAAACTTGTTATCAAAACGTTGACCACGACTGTGGCTTGAGCAAAGTCAATCACTCGGCCTTGGCGCACCATCTGTGCACAACAGCATTCTGTGCACAACAGCATATTGAGCTCTTGATGATATGTTAAACTTAAAAGTCTTCTGGTTTTTTGTCTATTCATATCTTCAAGGCGATACTCTTGTCTTTGGCCACGACAAGGTGCAGACTAGTCTACCAGACATTATATGCATGCAGCATGGTACTGTTAAGTCCAAATTCCCGACTCTACCCTTACGAAGTACCACACAGTACACGCCCCCTTCTCGCCTTTTCCAAAATACATACTCCGCGTGTAAGGATGGTCTCTGCCACGCTGCACGCACATCCTTGTCTCATCCAGAGCCATTCGGATCAGAGCCGTCCGTTGGCTGGTTTTGAGCATGGCAATGAATGCATAATGATGCAAACCCGAAGATGGTCGTGGTCGTGAAAGCATAACTCCGCCAATGCAAATGCCCGCTTCGATCAACATTGACGTCGCCGTGATTGGCAACGTAACTAATGCTCCTTGCTTGGCACTAGTTCTTTAAAATAAAATAGAAAAATTGCCAAGTCCAAGCATGTCATTTACGAAGTACTCAGTGAGGGCACCGAGACAACTTTATCAATGGCTATACGGAGTATTTCAGGCTAAACTACGAGCACAGTACGGAATATGCAATCTGCATGTTGAGCATACATACATACATCGAATTTGTCAACTTGGCCGGCTGTGCTAGCTACGGACCTGGGGTCAATACCCGAATCCATCGCATGGCTAGCCTCTGGCGCAATTCTTCTATATTGATCAGTTGAAATGTCTCCCTGGCGTGAGCTTTGAACCTCTACGATGTCTAGTGTGCGTTCTGTTTGTTACTCCATCTTATGGTGGCTTCGTGACTCTTCACGGAGATCTCTCGAGAAACCTTTTGGCACGGCGGAGACGGATGCTCGACGCTTAACTGAGCTAATCCCAACCGAACTATCCGCAACTATCGTTCTTCTTACTTCCATCAGCGGCAGAGACCGGGAGTATTAGTCATGGGCTTGCATACAGTGATTACTGAGCAGCATATCTGAAGTCTGATATGCAGCAGAGTCTTTAACAACAAAGCAGATAATATCGGATCAGGTCAAGCAGACCAGACGATAGTGAGCAAGCCGTTCTTGGTGCTATTGGCCTCGGGCCTTTTTTCTTCTTCCCTGAAGGACGAAGGAAGTTCATAAAAAAGGATCGATTGAGTTCCCCGATGATGGCCCGTTTTCGGCGTCTTATAGTCACCCAATGGACCGGCAATGGACCGGGCGTGGAGTACTTACTACTGGATGTATATGCAAACATGGCCAAAGGACTATGGCCCATGGGAATTGGGAATGCATACTCTGTACATACATATTCACTTTGTTCTTCTCAGACTCTCAGTAGCCTTTGGTCCACCAGCCACAGCCTATTGGCGAGTCTCTTCCCCTCTGTCCTTTTCCTTCATTCTTATGCAGTCTTACCATTCCGTACTATGACTCCGCATGAAGCGAGATCCGACACGCCGAAACCTATTTCTTTTCCTTCCTTTTTTTTAGACTTTCTTTAGGCTAACGAATGTCTTACACAGAGCCTGAACAAGACGGGATCAAGACTCAAAAGTGAAGTGCAAGGTAGCGACGTGACCATTGTTTCAGTATCATCGCAGCAGGAACTTCCCAGTCACGCACGCTTCTCCCGAAATGCTCTGGCTTCAACACACATGTGCAAACTGCACAGATTTCCAACGGGATCCTTTCGTCCGTTCCGAATCGGGAATGATGAGACTTTTTTTGACTGAGAGATTCCTCCTGGCAAAGTACATAGCGATCAAAGGGGCCACACCCATCCGTGTCAAGACTTACAAGTTCAGTCAAACTGTTTCACTTCCTCCCTCCCCCCCGCCGCCGTCCCAGAACCAAATGCAGGGTTTTCTTTTGGGGCCAGCGCCTAGAAAGGGAGCGCCACGCAGGAAGGAAACGACATTACGGTTGGGCACCGCGTTGGTTGCTGGCGAGACAAGAATCCCTCAAGGCTCAAGCACACAAGTCCCAACATGCTGTGCCGCGTGAGATGCATTATGTGCTGAACATGCACGTACGCGTCGGACAATTTCATCCAATTTCATCTTCCAATCGTCTCCTGCAAGCCATGCTGTTGTTGCAGAGCGTGCATATTTCTTGTCGCTCACCGCGAGGTGTCACTGTGCTTCCAGTGTAACTGTGGCTTTTTGAAAAAAGTCTGATGTGTGGTGAATCGTGATGCATCATTGCATAGTTATGCATTGCAGTTTCGGCTACCTACTGCGGAGAAAAGGGGGGAAATGAGCCATCTCCGTGAGTCTAATGGACATTTTCTCTCAACTTCTGTCTCAACCTTGCCACACTCGAGGATGTACTGTGTCCAGAGCAAAGCAATGCAATGCCCTCGCGTCCCGGGGTACGAAGTCATCGACGGGAAGTGGCGACATTTCAAGCACTCGGCAGTCCGAAGCTGCCACATTTGTTGGGAGAAAAAAGACAGGAAAAGTAACTATAGCCAGGATCCTCCGGATTCCCACATGAACAAGGCCATTATCTCCCGTGCGCGATTTACACCGGATGACTTTTCCTGGGTGGTGCCCTCGACCCGACCATGTTTCAATGCCCCGCCACCACGACTAAGCAACCACGACCAACCTTTTACCACAGTGCGCAATCATCCAGAATTGTAAATACCATATTACCTACATAGCACCTACTAACCCCCTAACTAACCCTAACTTAACCCCTAACCCCTAGCATATATATACACATCGCACAGCTCGACAACGCGTCGTTCCCGGCCACGGACGATTTCGACCAGACCGAGACCCACGAAATCATCAAAAAAACTTCCCAGCTGGAAAGCACCCGGCATCGACGAGCTGCCCGCAGGATTCCTCAAAGCGTGCGGTCCCCCCCTGGCCCACCCCCTACCGAAAGGCAAAGGTGGTGATTTTACGAAAGGCCGGCAAAAAGCCATCCGAATATACCAACGGGCCGACGCGTGGCGCCCGATCTCGCTACTCAACGTCGCGGGCAAGGCCATGAAATCAGCGGTGGCAGCTAGACTCACCACCGCTGCGGAAGAAAGCGGGATTCTCCCCGAACTTCAAATGGGAAATAGGACAAACCGGTCGACAGAAACAGCTCTTAGCACCCTCACCGAGGCGGTGCGGGCCGCATGGCACCACAAGGGCATCGCGTCGTTATTGCAACTGGACATATCCGCGGCGTTCGACACCGTCCACCACGGCAGGCTTACCCCCTCATGCTCGAGCTTGGCCTCCCGGCGTCAATGGCAGCTTGGACCCGAGGATTCACAACAGGAAGAACGGCACGCCTGCACTTCGAGAACCAGATCACCGGCGAAATACCAGTCCCCTCCGGAGTGCCACAAGGCTCCCCAATATCGCCTATACTGTTCTTAATCTACATGACGTCCCTATACAGAAGGCTCGAAGCAGCCGAGAACTGCCTGACGATTGGGTTCCCCGACGATACGAACATACTCGCGGTCGGGAAGACACCGGAACAGACCCGGGAGAGCCTGGAAGACGCCTGGGAGATCTGCCAGAAGTGGTCCGACGAATGGGGACTGAAGTTTAATCCGAAGAAGAGCAAGCTTATGCACTTCACCCGCCTACACCTGACTATCACCACCCCTGTCCGATTGGGAACAGCGACGATACAACCCAGGGAATCTGAACGCTTCCTCGGCGTTGAAGTCCACAGGAAGCTCTGATGGAAGGCCCATTTAGACAAGGTTAAAGAGAAACTCGTACGACAACGCCTCGCCCTCATCACACTGGCCGCCTCAACGTGGGGGTGCCCCCTCCGCGAAGCACGCCTCTTTATACGCAGGTCATCCGCAGCACGATGGCATACGGAGCAGGTATCTGGCACACCCCCACGAAACGCGGCGGCGTGGCGAGGGGCGTTGCGAAAGCGTTCGTGACAGAACAGTCCAAATGCCTCCGAGTCGTCACCGGAGCGTACAGAGCTACCCCTCGCAGCGTTCTCGAGACCGAAGCCGCAACCCCTCCGATCGATCTATACCTCGACCACCTTCAACGCCGCTTCTACGACAGGATAGCGTCGAACGGCATGGGCGAGAAGATACGACAAGCCTGCGCGTCAGTAGCGAACCACCTCCGCCGACGCCAGCGTCGCAACGCGGCGCCGAGACCGCCGTTCGAACCGTTTGCAGGCCGCCCCCCTCCGGAGCCGGGCGGGCTCCAGCCGAAAGAGATAATGGAGCGCGACTGGAAAGAACGATGGGAGACGGACAGAGCCGCAGCAACACGCCAGAGACCGAATCGCCAACCCCCCACGGCTGAACTCACGCCAAACTTTCACTCGACTGGGAAAATTGTACGGCTCCATCGCTCATTGCTCAAGCACGAGTCCGCCGCCCTCATCCAGATGCGCACGGAAAAAAAATAAGCTTGCGAGCGTTCCTGTATGCACGGAAGGTCCCCGACGTGGACTCACCTATCTGTCATTGTTGGCTGGGAGTAGACGATCGCCATAAACCGGCTGCACCAATTCGCGCTGGCCTCAAAATTGCACCAAGAATGGGACGCAGAACCCGGACTGGATTGGCCAGCCCACCAACACCCCTCCAGCGACTGCGGCCGAGCGGGCAAGCAGCGCACCCTTCTACAAATGACTGAGCAAACTACGGGACCCCGAGGGGTCCAAGGCGTATAGGTTTTCCTCCCTGCACTAGGGTTTTTCCTATGCGGCTTATGTAACAGATGTACTAGCTATTGGGCTCAACCCCTATCTAGAGTATTAACAAAAAAAAAAAAAAAGACGCATTTTAGGGGTTAGTTAGGGGGTCAGGTGTTAGCTAATGGAATTTGCAATATGGGACGTGTGGCAGGTGGCGACATTTGCACAAAAATAGAGGTATGTAATTGGTAAATGTACCATCTAGGGGGCGGTTACATGTCTTCTTACCCTGGCAGTTGCAGTCTAGATAGGTATTCCAGCCCCTCGTTCATATTAGCTACATAGTTCATGGCCTGCAATTTCCTCAACGTTTTGTGTTGCATATATGTAGAGTAACTAGTCAACGTACTCCGTAGGGACGTCAGATCTGCCAAACCGACACATATCAAAGCACAAATGGACAATGCGTTGAGGTCGTACTATGTAGACTGGAAGCCGTCTGTGTCTCAAAATTCACAGTCCCTTTCTGTCGCACGGTATATCTCGAAGCGCGCCCACTCTTTTGTGCAACACGTCTCCTTCTGGCATTTGCTTCGTTTTGCCGTTTTCAGTATCCCGCGATGTCAAACGAACCCGAACCCAAGGCCGCCGTTCCTATCGCACACGAATCCGTGAAGATAGGCCATGAGACATCTAGTCCTGGATAGGTAGTGCCATCCGTGGACCCATTGAGTCTTGGGATTCCCGCAGAATCCAAAACCTCCAGTTTAGACGCCAAAGCCATTCGGACTCCAGACTCGGAGGGTGTGTGCCATATTTTTCACGTCCTCTTTTCTCAGACACTTCAACCGACACATCAAGGATAAACAACCACCCTGTCTCTGCTGTCGTGACAATCAACTGCACCTCAATCAACCGCGAAAATCACGAAAGCCAGGGCTCTGCCTCTGGGCATTTGATTATAGCCAACCAGGCCAGGAAGGATGAGTACCTCTTTATGCTGCTTTCGTCTGTCCTATAGGTCTCCATGGCTTGCAGGTCCAAGAAAGCTGAGATCATGCGTAGTGACGCCACGTCTCAAGGCGTGATAATGCGGTCGGCGCCGCACCTTGAAGAAGAAGTATCACCTTTTACATGACATGTGACGCGGCTTGCACTAAAGAACGGCCCATGGATTGCGCCGTTTTCTTGTGCGATATAATCGATAAACCGCTCGTTTGACGCAAATCTCGTGCTCCTCTTCGTGTATCGCTGGCTACGAAAAAAGCCATCCGTGGATTTAATTTCTGGAATTCGTCTGCGATATGTTGCGAGAGAAACTACCGCATTCCATCTTACTATGTAGCTTCCTCTGGGCCGTCACCGTGGCACGGACGCTTGGCGTTGAAGCGCCACGGGAAATTCATGCCGCGGCAAAAGAAAATTGGCAGAGGCTTTTTTCTGGTTTTTTCCTCTTCCTCCTGGGCTTGTACCCTTCCATAACGCCCGACGTGTGTATGCCCTGGCCCTGGCGTTCGTTTGGAATTCCGCGCAGCTCGTTGGGTGACTGGCTACTGGTCTGGCCGGCAAGGAATCCGGACAATGCCATGCGAGGATACATCGAGATTCCAAAAGCCCCGGTTCGATGCAACGCTCAAACTTTCGGACAATTCGATGCGTCAACTATGGTCCATGGACTGGGGGTATACGTAGGAGGTAAAATGCAGGATCTCCTCAATCTCATGGCAAAACCTTCCTGACTCGGCCACGATGATGACCCGGCGGGCGAGTGTGAATCAACAACAACAAAGTACATAACGGCAACAGCCAGACGTGGAAGCAAAACCAGCTGTAACAAAAAATCCACTATTACGCTTTCATCACTCGACACACCAAGAAACTTGGGAATGCTCTGATCCCGTTCCCGCATGATGGTCGGCCTAGTCGATGTTTCGGAGGCGGCTCGTGAACGAGAAACCTTCCGGTACGACTCATCTCTCATTCAACACACCGTTCGCTACTCTCCGAATACTCCCATATCCAGCTCGCAGCTTCGTTCATCGCCAGATTCCGCCCTTACTGCTTTTGCTCAGCTTGCCTCTCTGCGGCTCAAGACCTCACGCGCCTTGATTTCCTTATTCGACGCCACGCATCAATATGTTGTTGCGGAGGCCACGCCCAAACTCGGACTACAGCCAGACTGTTCCGCCGGAGACAGCCCGCTTTGGCTCTCAAACAATGCCATCCCTAGGACGTATGGAGTCTGCGAATGTGTCCTTACTGCGGCTCATTCATCAGTCAGCCATGTGAAGAATGAAAGCTCAGATGAGATCCTTCCGGTAACGGTAATCGGCGACCTGACAGCCGATGTCCATTTCGCCGATCTGCTCTTGGTGAAGTCCGGCTGGCCGAGAAGTCGATTTTATGCCGCCGCACCCATTCGAACACACCATGGAGTCAATATTGGTGTGCTTTGTGTCGTTGATGAAGAACCCCGGATCGGATTGGCAGTTGACGAGATGCGTTTCATGTGGGAGCTCTCCAAGGTCATCATGGGTCATTTAGAGTCGAAGAGAGCAATGACAGCACATGGGCGAACAGAGCGCATGATTCGTGGAATCAGTAGTTTCATTGACGGATCAACAACTTTGACCCAAAACAAATTCGACGTCACATCTACTAGTGACCAGAACCAAGATCGTGTGAGAGATACACGGACATCGACCATCATCAACGCTGGACTGCCTGCGTTGCCTGCTGCGGACGCGGTTCGAGGGCAGGTGGGTGCAGATCAAGACGTTGGTAAGTCGCCGCTGGGAGGAGAAAGGCCAAGACCGCGGGTACGTTCTTCGACAATGTCTGTTGCATCCTCAGAGGCATGCGTGGGCGAGAATGATGTGGCCGCTAGGGCACGGAGAATTTACACCAAAGCAGCCAAGGCTCTTTGTTTTTCCTTGGACGTGGAAGGACTTGTCTTCCTGGACGCCAACGTCACATCATTCGGCGGTGCCAGGGCACGGGATTTCCGTCATGCAAGTGCCACGAGCTCTTCATCTTGGGAGGTTTCTTCGGCCTCATCTTCCTCTTCACCGCCATCTTCCAGCAGCGATGAATACAGCTCGCCAGGCTGTCGCGGAAATGACTACAGCGGACGCCACCGCAATCTCAGCCGGGAGTCATCATTTGCTCCCGTGCTCGGCTTTTCCAGCACGTCACTTCCGATGGTTCAAGACGATTCGGCCACATCCCACCAACCTCTCGAGTTGCCCCAGCTGTTTCTTCGCAAGCTTCTTCGGCGATATCCCCAAGGTACTATCTTCAACTTCAACCAAAGCGGCACAGTGCAGTCGACCGACTGCTCCAGCGAAGAAGCATCGGCCGACCAGGGTGTACCTGTGGTACTTCACGAAGGTCACCGGAGGTTGGCCTCGGGAAAACGAGCACTGATGAAGAAGAGCGAGCAGGAAATGCTCATGCATCTGCTGCCCGGTGCGCGGTGCATTGCTTTTGCACCTGTGTGGGATCCTTCGACCCAGCGCTGGTCTGCTGGAGCATTCGCATACACCAAAGTATCAAGCCGTGTGTTCAGCACCAAGATGGAACTAACGTATCTCATCGCTTTCGGGACCATAGTCATGTCCGAGTTGTCGCGTCTTAGGGCAACCATGGCGAATAAGTCCAGGATGGACATGCTCAGCTCTCTATCTCATGAGTTGCGCTCGCCACTTCACGGTCTGGTGCTGGGCGTCGACATGTTGCAGGACACAGCCCTAGATCGGTTGCAAAAGGAATTTTTAAACACTGTTGAGACGTGCGGGAGGACGCTGCTGGACACAGTCGACCACTTGCTCCATTGGGCCAAGATCAACAACTTTATGACCAGGCCCTCGTCGACACATGCGAGGGCCTTGATAGGCCACGGCAGCAAACGTGACCTCGGTGCTGAGCACAGGAATTCCAAATCTGTTGAGGCAGGCATGATGAGCATTACGACCCATGTCGCTGTGGATGCGCTAGCTGAAGAGGTCGTCGAGAGCGTCTTCGCCGGGCACACATACCAGAAACTCATTGCGGTCCATGCGGCCAAGGCATCATCGTCTGTCGAGCCAAAGTGTACTGCTCTACAGCGACTGGACCGCATGCATGTCTTCATGGAAAGGTATCCAGACCTCATGGCTTCGCAACCCGGAGACGTAGTCGTGAGTCTAGACGTTGAGTTCAACGTCAACTGGGTCTTCCTCACACAAGCCGGCGCTCTGCGTCGGGTCATCATGAATCTTTTGGGAAACTCACTCAAGTACACCACGCGAGGCTTTATCCAAGTGTCGCTGAGCCAACGACCGGCAATAGGTCCATGCTCTAGCCGTATACGAGCGCGTACGCATGTCCATCGCGACGTGAGAATTGTTTGCCTGACCGTATCCGACTCCGGCAAGGGCATGACCGAGGAGTTCCTCCAAAGCCACCTGTTTGTGCCCTTTTCCCAGGAAGACCGACTAAGCCCCGGAGTTGGCCTCGGCCTGAGCCTTGTCAAGAAGATCGTCTCTGGACTTGGCGGCCGGATTAAGGTGCAAAGCAGTCGCGGCAACGGAACTACCATCTCGGTCGAACTGCCCCTAGAGCTTGCCGTACCGCGATCCTTGTGTCTCAATCAGAACGGTGCAACACCACCAGAAGCCGAGTCCACAGCCCCCAAAGACACCTTTGAGCGGCATGTGGCAGCGCTGCGCGGCCTGCACGTACGTGTGGCTGGCTTCGCACACGAAACGTCGGTGTCTGTGCCTGAAACGGGCCAACTTTTGACACCAGGTATTGGAAAGCCGTTTGACGAAGGGGCTGCTGTTCTGGCCATTTGCCGCGACTGGCTGCATACCAACGTCCTCGACACATCAACAGACGACGAGGATACCGCTGCTATGACGAAGGCAGATGTACTTATTTGCACAGCCGCGCACTTGGATTGGATTCGAGGGGAGTGTCGGGAGATACTGGCGCTGATGCCCGTGGTTGTGCTTTGCGCCAATGTTGCGGCGACGAGGAGGATGGAATCAAGATGTGAGGACTGTTCGCCGGAGGCAGTACTGGAATACAGTTCGCAGCCGTAAGTTTCCTCGTGCCCCGTGCCTTTCATGCTTCGACATCTAGTTACCATTGTCTTCTTTTCCTACTTCTTTCACTCTGTATTTTCATCGTTCCATCTTCTTACTCTTCCTCAATCTTGGTGTACAGCGTCGGCCCCAGAAAGCTCGCCAGGGCGCTAGCATCGTGTCTAGCAAGATGGCAGCAGCAGGCCGCTCCAGGCGCATCCGTCGAGCTGCCACAGCCACGAAGCCTCTCCCACAAGCTGCTGCAAAATGATGCCATGGTCGCCAGTGATAAGTCGGCTGGTCAAGAGCCACCGAACGACGAGACTATTTTGAACAGCGGTTCTTGCGCCAACGTGCTCTCAGCACCGAATGCGATTCCATCCTCTCCAAAAGCAGTCAATGTCACTTCAACAAAGCCACACTCGCCTCTATCACAAGATCGATTCCTCGTCGTCGACGACAACCCAATCAATCTCAAGATCCTGTCCTCCTGCCTGAAAAAGATGGGCCACCTTCACGACGCCGTATGCAATGGCAAGGAAGCGGTCCACGCGTTCCGACGGGGCGCCGGCGTATACAAGGGCATCTTCATGGACCTCTCCATGCCCGTCATGAGCGGCTTCGAGGCGTCGTGTCTGATCCGGCAGCACGAAAAGGAGGCGAAACTCGAAACGTGCACCATCTTTGCGTTGACGGGGCTGGCGTCGGCTGAGGCGCAGCAGGAGGCGTTTGCGTGTGGGATCGACTTGTTTTTGACGAAGCCGGTGAGGTTGAAGGAGTTGAGGCAGGTGTTGACGTCTAAGGGCTTGACTTGAGGAGCACATAGTTGTTGGAGTGTGAGGATGAAGATGAGGAAAGAAAGGGAGCATGGTGGATGTTCAGCCCAGCACGGCCGCACGAGATGTTTGTAGTGACAGTCCATGTCTTGAATCGTTGTATAGTTTCAAAATAGTGCGTTTCTGTTGTTGCATGTGTACTCTTGGGTCCTGTCGAGCCGTGAGGGCCGTGGTCTGGATGATACTGGGCGAGATTTCATGAGAATCTGCATACACGCGTGTTGAGCGCTTGGCGAGAAATGCGCATTGCTGATGGCTTTGGAGAATCAGCATGCCGCAACTTGCTATCGAGATGGCTATCGGCGTGCTCCTGGCACAGGAGAGCTTCATTGCAGAACCTCGATACGACGATTTTTACTCAACGGCTTCTAAGTTCTCAGCCTTCCCTACCTATGTATTCCATTGAGCATGAACTGCAAAGCACATACTCTGTACCTACATGAGAAAGTCTCCCTGTAGGCTGTATCTCAGATGCACCTTGCATCTGCCGAGGTGTGAAATGAGTCAGGGCAGTGACGGCACTTCACCGTGAGGGTGTATGCACCACTCGTATGAGAGCGCATGAATGGGGTGAAAACTTGGTATTGTAGTACGGGAGTGGCATTGACACCTCCCAGCTCTACTCCAAAGTGCAATGAACAATGAAACCCCCTTATTTATTTCCGCTCACGAAATGAGCATTGAGCCTTGACCCTCCTTTGTGCGTCTGACGCATCTTCTTCATAGGTGTTCAGCGGAAACTCGCCTCGTTTCCCCTCGAGGGAGGCGACTGTTCTTCCGAGAAGACTTGGGCGTTCAGTTGTGCCTCTCCCAAACGATATGATGGACATGTCTGCGGTGGGCGACAGCATCCGTGGTGGTCCCATGAACTTACCATGGCACTAGCAATAGGCCTTCAGAGCAAATTCTTTTGCGGCACCTGCTGTGTACTCTACGGAATGGCACGGGGGCGGAGACTATAGCAGCCCATGCGTCAGGCGCCGTAAGGGTCCATGTTGTTTTTCCAATTCATGGCACTTCTTTATTGAAGCAGGTAGTTCGTACTTTCGTAATCTTATTCATGACGAGTATACATGAAGTTATGTACGTGTTCTCCTGTCTTGCTAGGAGGGTTGTCCCTATGTAGAGTTGCAACACCGGCCCATGCACACTGTCCACAGCGTACTCTGGATTCCTGTCCCGAACACCGAGGTCTTGTCTTTGCCTTGATTCTTCTTCCTGAATGCATCCAAAAGCATCCTGTTCGTGGGCTAGCGAAGCATGTACGACAGGTCGGGCAGGTTCCTTAACACGTGCTGTATAGTTCCATCGCTGAGGGCTTCTTCTTTAATGGCGGCGGAGCCAGGATTCTGCGCTGCTGCTATTTCTGGCGCTTCTGTCACTTCGAACATTGACTGAGTTGATGTCTTTGAAATGGTTGCGAGTGTTGTTGACGTTGTTTTTGTTTTCATCGGTGCGGTTCGAGGCTTCGGTTCCGCTTTCGCCGGTAGAGATGAGCTAGAAGCCGTCACAGCAGGAAGTGATGGAGGTGGAGGAGAAGACGGAGGGAAAGAGTCATCATGAAGATCACAATCACTTTCACTCGTCGGTATGGGCAAAGCACCACCAGGCATAGCTATATCTCCAGGAGGACAGCCATCGCCCATTTCAGCACGCACAGCAAAGTCGTTCTCTGTCCTTATCGGCAACATCGCATTGGACAATTCTGCTCCAGAGGGTGTGCCTACGTCCCCAGCACCCCCCAAAACAGGAACTTTACGATCCGCCGTCGTCGTGAGGCTCGTTAGCATCTCTCTCGGTGGCGGGTCGTCTTTTGTCGCCCACGCTGCAGAGCTACCCTCGAGCAAGTCTAAGCCGTCCCAGGGGTCAGGCGCCACGACAGAGATATGTCGCGCAGTGGGTTGGGTGGCTCGGTTTGTAGAGGAACGGAGGTGCGAGCCCACAGCGTCTGACGGGGATACTAGGTCTGTCGCTGGAGAAGAGAGACCTGCATGCATGGTGTCCAGGCTAGATGAACGAGTATGCGTGTCCATGTGAAACGACGCGTGGTGCGTGTCCACTGTGGGCGAGGACACCATCTCGCCCCAGTCGTCTTCATCGTCCTCTTCCACCGAAGGAGCTTTCTCAGGCGGGCATAGAGGCGCATCCGACTTCATTGCTGTCGTCGAACATGGCCTCTCCTCCAACACCCCCTGATCAGGTCCAGCCCCCTTACTCTGCACCGAAGGGCGCTCTTCACTCCTCCGCTCTGCCATTGACGAGAAACTGCCGCCCGTGTCGGCCCGCAACGGCGACGTCGGCACGCTTGTGCTCCATCCAAAAGACGCATCTATGGGAGACGTCGTCCCTTGTACAGCCGCAGAAGCCAATCTGGCATGTCCCGCACCTTTCTTCATGTTTCTCTTTTGCGAGAGCAGCTCGCTAATGTGCACGCCTGGCGCGTCTGTGTCCCAGTTAAACATGCTCGCGCCGACGCGATTCCCCAGTCTTCGGCCGAGGAGCATGCGGCCTCCTGCCAGGGAATCCTCCTCCAGCCATCGCCGCACGGTGGTGAGGACGTCGTGGCGGATGTGGGAGTTGTGCCACGAGACACGGACGTAGGTGTCGTCGCCGAGATTATGTTTCCTCAGGGAGCCGGGGCGGGAGAGACGGTACCAGGCTTTGTGTTGAGCGACGGATGAAAAGGGGTCGGTGGGAATGTCGGGAAGATGTGCGGGTTGGACGGGGGAGGAGGGAGGTTCGGTTCCTGGAAACAGTTCGTCGAGGTTGCTGAAGTCGATGGGGTAGGGCAGCGCTGTGGAGGAGGAGTTTTGCGTCGTGAATGTGATAGTAGTGCCGGTGGCTCCGCTGCTGCTGTCAGTGACAGCAGTCGGATGATCGGCTGTTGCAGCTGTAGAATCCGTTGCAGAAGCTTGACATTTTGTCTTTGGTTCCGCTGCAGGAGATTCTTGCTCCTGCTTGAATTCTTCCGCTCTCAGGTCCTCCACGTCACCATTTTCTTTGAGGTCCGGTTTCCCTGCCCCCGTGCCTTTGTCATCCTCCTCACCACCAATATAGTCGCCTGTAGCAACGTTCACCATCGCATCGCCGCCGCTCGATGGCTCTTCTTCCAAGGAGGGGTCCGCGGGCCGAGCCCTGGTCCTCGCCATACCGTCGTACATGTGAACGAGTTCTTGGACCTTTGATGCTTGTCGATTTTCCACCTCCTGGAGTTTCGGACCCTGCCTGTTGTCATCCACCTGGACTCTCGAATCCTGCATTTCTTCCCCACTCCGACTCTCTTCAATGGCATCACTTTCTTGACCTCCATCGCCCTCGTCTCGCACAGTCTGCGCCGTCTGCACCAACTGTGTCAACCCTGGTGATGCGCTCCTATCCTCCTGTCCTTCCTTCCCGCCTTCCGCCTGTTCCTCCCAACTCCCTGCCCAGGCATCATCATCACAGACCCCATCACCGACTTCATCCGTCAGACACACACGCTCCAACATCTCTTCTTGCTCGCCCCCTCCATCACGCCGCCCCTCATCCCCCGCACTGGTCACCAAATGCGCACTTCTCTCATCAACAGCCCCCCCAAACCCCGTCATCTCCTTCTCCTCCAGCGTCCACGGATCCGGCAGACTCACTACCGCCGCCGCAGTCGTCGACTCCCCTCCCAACTTCCACCCATCCACAGACCCAGCATCCGACTTCCCCTCTGCCCCGGCCCCCCACCCCCCCCACGGTGTCTCGTCGTGAACGATCCGGCCCCACGGAGACGCAGACCGCAGGCGGAACTCCTCCCCCGGGCTCGCGATATGGATCTGTTGCGGTTCGGTTGGCAGGCTGAGGAGGGGCACGGGGAGGAAGTCTCGGGGGGCTGAATCGCTTGTCCAGGGGGAGGAGTCCCATGGGTTTTCCATGGCGAAGCGAGGGCGTTGTGCTATGGGGGGGGATGGAGCATTGCGGAGGGTAGTGTGTACGGGACGGAGGGAGGGGACGGGACGGATGAGGTCGGTGGGTAGGGAGTGCTTGAATGGTTGAACAAGTTGAGAGCGGTGGGCGCAGTTGTTGTTGTTCTTTTTGGCTGGAGGAAGTGACTAGATGCGGTGGCCAACGGGGTGATTAGTCGAGATAGTCAGACGGGGGGATTGAGGCGTGATGATCCAGATGATGGTGGTGATGGCGGTGATCTGAATTGTATGTATGTACATACATACCTATGTGGTCAGTGGTCACTGGTCAGTGGTTAGAGAGGTTCAGGTCTGCACGTGGATACGCAGCTTTAAGTTTAGGGGTTCAGTGGGCACTGGAGATGCTCATTTCTGTGATGTGAACCACGACAGGGGGGGGATACGGCCCCGCAATTCCGCCACCGGCCTTGATCTTCTCAATGCATTTCACGTCATCATTTGTGCCATCATCATCCATGTGTTTCTGTATGTAATGGTCCATATTCCGTCATATTCTCAATCATGTTTGTTGTCATCCCACGACACACGACTACCCTCATCATTTTCGCACAGTTGGAGAAAATCGTTCTCCGTACAAAATACAGAATACAGAGTGCAGAGTGCCATGCACACAGATGTAATACAACGCAAATGCGCTCACACGCTATAAATCAAGTTACTCCTCGCTAAATAAAGACAGAATGCCCCATTTCTCTCTCTTTCCCCTCATATCCTCATTCCCTCCTCTACCCCTTTGATATACAGTCCGGCAGGTGGCACTAGACCACTGAATACCGAGCCTCCCACCAGCCGCCTTTACCCTCCTACAGCAAAATCTCATGCCCCGGCTTCAAATCCCACTCCTTGGCCCTTCCCGTGCCCTTCTTCTCCGCCACAAGCTCCAGCGTATTCTTCACCTCCGCCCTCGACACGTTTTCCCGAAACTGGTGGAAAATAAAGTCAATAATGCCGACCTTGGAAAGCGCCCTATTATCAAGAATAGCCTGTTTTACATCATTCATCAGCTCCGCCTTGACGAGTTTGCCAGCCGTATTCGTGGCCGCCGGAAACGCTGTGCCCAGAGCTGCGAATGCGTTTGCTGGAGCTGGAGGAGGCGCCATCTTATTTGTACCACTTGATGCCGCGGCCCATAATGCTGCTGCGGCTGCGGCTGATGGCTTTGCTGGTGTTTCTGGTTCCCAGTATTGCGTAGAAAATGGATCGATACCCCATTGATGGTCTAGTCGTTCTGTGATTGCGCACCCCACGTTAGTTTTCTCAAAAAAAAAAAAAAAAGCCCGCTTAGGCACAGGTTTTGTATTCATGAGAGGGCAGACGTACCGTGTATCACAAATTCCATCTTGTGTTCGTATACCGCCCGATCAGGCCCACGACAGTGCTCATTTTCGAAGCAAATCCCCGTGCTTTCAGGCTCCATGGCCTGGCCGAAGACTCGTCTCGTGGAGAGGGCCCCATCTTCAGTATCATCCAGAAATCCATCCATGTTATCCTCATCGTCGAGTTCTTCCTCTTCATCATCCTCCATGTCGACATCCTCGCCTTCTTCCTCCTGCCATTCTGCTTCCGAGTCGTAGTCGTATTCGAGGGGTAGGCAGCGCGTGTTCGGCCTGCGCGCCAGCTGATGCATTCTATCGCGACCCAATGCGTAGGGCTTCAGCGTGACGGTGCCATAGTACGGGGGACGAACATCCTGCGAGAATGCGATAACTTTTTGGGGAATGCTGGCGAGTTTCTTTCGCGCTTCGTCCAAGGTGCTTCCGCCGGTGTCGCTTGATGCCACTTCCATGATGTGTTTTACTGGATGGTGAATCTTGCCCCGCCTCGGGGGCTTAAATGGTATACATAAGTGCTCGACTGCATTGAACATTGGGCGGTTTGGTACGAGGGCGATTTGTCCTCTGATGATCATTTCGTCCAGGATCCGTGACTTGGCCTCTTTTGTTTCTTGATCCAGCTGAGGAGCGCAACGAGCTAGCCGGGTATTCTCTCGGAGGAAGAAAGGCTTGAATATTTTGTCGTATTCGCATTTTTCAACGGGTTTGGTTGGCCTATCTCGGGTAGGACTGCCCACATCGGGAGCACTGTGGCGCTCTGACTTTGTGGTGTTGGGAATCTTGAAGAACGCATTTAGCTTCGGCTGACTCCTAGCTTTTCTCTCTTTTTCTTCCTGGATGCGCCGCTGTTCCTCTTCCTTCTTGCGCTTCTTCTCGTCCCGCTGCTCGGCCTTTATTTTGTCCTCTTCTTCTTTTTGCTTGCGTTTATCCTCGCGTTCCTTGGCGCGAGCTGCCTTTTCTTCTTCTTGCCTGGCTTTTTCGGCGGCTTTCTTGGCGGTCTGCTCCTCGCGCTCTTTTCGTTTCTCCGCCACTTCTTTTTCTTTGGCTACCTTTTCTACAGCCGTGAGACGCTTGCGTTTGGGTCCAGGTCCTCCCTGGCAGAATCCCGAGGATGATGCCAGAGCATTTGTTTTTGCTGACATGGTGCCTTGAGTATCGTCGCCGTCCGATGGCTTGTCAGAGGTCGCTTTGCTGAGCGTGAATGGAGAAGCAGGGTTGGGCACAGGCGAGCCGTGTTTTGCCCACGATAGGACATCGGATTGAACCTGAGGGGGTAACACTTTGAGAAGGGCAAGGGAAAGAAATTCAGAGTTAGCACTGCGTGATCACCAAAAGCGAATCATCCTGAGAATGCAAACTTACAACCATCGCCGGTTGGTTGAAGAGAGAGAGCTTTTGGTGTCGTGGCATCCGTATCATCAACCACCTTGACTATCGTTCCCGCATACTCATCATGACTTCGCTTGCGTCCTGCCGAATCCATCTCCGGGACATTTGGTGACATCTCAGAGAGTGGCATTAAAAGGTTTCGTCGGGCTGGTGCCGGCGTGCGTGAAGTTGGTTACAATCCAGATAGTAGGACAGATGAGGAGTGAGATAACACAGAGTATTCTACGCGAAGAACGTTGAGTTTTGACGTTGAATCCAGTCGCAAAATCTCGATGCTATGCACGTGGCGTTCCAGCAGCGTCGTTGGAACTTCGCACAGTCGTGGATTCTCTTGTGCTTGCCGCCGGACTAGCGAATCTCAATTGAGGAGTTGGCTGTTCGTCGATCTGTAACGCGTTGTGAGATGCGGACAAGACCCGAATCGACTTCAGGGAGCAATTGAATTGCACAGTCAAAATGGCGATGGCGTTGATGGCGTCTTGACATTCTAGACGCGTCAATTGGGCCCCTGATTCGCGGTCAAGTCGCGTCTCAACTTCAAGCACTTTACGGATAAGCATCGGCGGCCGAGGGCTCGCCGATTACATAAACACGACTATCTGCTTTATTGAACATATAGCCACGCTAAGCCTATATTGAATATATGTATCTCTCCATATAATTCTGTATGTAGATATACTTCTCTTCATCCATGTATCTCTATACATAGATTTGTGTGCAGATATACTTCTCTTCACCCATGTATCTCTACGTACAATTTTGTATGCACATATACTGACTTGATATCCAGTATGCTGCCATGGCCAAGGAGGTACGGGGAAGTGTGAGAGTGCAAGGCAGTGTTCATGTGATGCGGCAAAGGAGGATGGTGCCCTACAAAAACTGCCTGTGATCCATATTGTGAGGTAAACTGCGAGGCATTGTGTGACGCTTGGTGAGCCTCAACAGTGCCTGCAAGCTTCAAGATTGCTGACTGCATCTCTGCAAACTGCGTTTGCGTGTTACCTTCTTGATGCTTTCCCCTCTTCTTCCGCGTTGACGTGGCCGAGGATGTCTTGTTTCGTTGAGACTCGACCTCACGAACAAGCGAGGCAATCGCGTTACCCTCTCTCTCGTCAGTACTTAGTTATCTCCCCGAAGGAGCGGTGTATTGAAGCCGAGGCTTAGACTCGTTGGATCTTGGCTTTCACGGTCGGACAACATCACGCAGACAAACCCCTCGAGACGCTGGTGGTCCAAAAGTGCGGAATTAGCTTCCCCCAATTGATGATAGTCCTTCTCAATAACAGAGATTGGCTGGGCGTCAGGTGTCATTGTTATTTGCGAGGTAGAAAGTGCTGATGGTAAGTTGAGAATCAGCATGCACGAGCACGATTTGGAATGCGTGGGCAACAGAGCAGTGATTGAATGAAGTATGAATGAAAGGACTGGTAGTGAGTTGGGAAGCAGCGCGCACGAGGAAAAGCTGATGGACGCGTCGCGGCGTGGACAACAACAGAGAGGAGAGCAGGAATGAAGCAAAGTAAACGTGCATATGAATACATATGTAGAGATACATGGGTGAAGAAAAGTATATCTGCACACAAAACTATGTATAGAGAGAGATACATGGATGAAGAGAGGTATATCTATATACAAAATTATATGGAGAGGTACATGTGTCCAATTTGGATTTAGCGTGGTTATGCATGCTCAATAAAGTCGATAGTCGTGTTTATGTACTCGGGCTCGCCACCCACATCATTTGCCCCGTTTCATACATAGTTAGGTACCTAAAGGTAGGTAGGTAGGTATATAGGTACATTCAAGCATACATACAATGCATAGCCATCTCAAGCCCACCTGATGGGAAAGATTCCGAATGTCCGCTCGTGACAATTTGAATTCAGGCAAAACGCTCATCACAGGAGAGACGCACGAGGCGAGATGCTGTACTCCGTACCTATTCCAATTCTGTTTCCCAATCGTGATCCGGATCGGCAGCACGACTGGCTAGGCCCTTGTTATATCCACCAAAAGTAACATCAAGTCGCTACAAGCTCAGCACAGACCTGAGCTGGAGCAGCAAGCAAGAACAAGCTCGAGCTAAACATAGGTAGGTACCTACGAGTCATCATGATTCATGGCACTGTTCACGGTCCAAGAAACACTTCATTGTGCAATTGGTAGAACTCACTCCATTGCGCAATTGGTAGATTCAGCTGACGATGACCCCATTCGCTCATCATCTATCGTGTTGAAGCGGTTATTAGTGCTACAATATGTAATTATGCGGCTTTGGCGGTTCCGCGACGTGGTAGTCACCGTAGAAACACGGGGCGCTTTGTCTCGTCTCGCTAATAGGTAGGTCGAGGAACCAAGAACAGTGTGTGCATATTCCCCCTTCATTTCTTCTCTTTTTTTTTTTTTTTTTTTTTTGCTACCGCTCAGCGGGAACAAATAGTCAGACAATATTAGCGATAGTGGTAGCAAGGAAGGGTACAGTGCGCAGAAAGGTGTTGGTATCGACGAAGAGAAGAAAGAAATTTTAGAACACAAGCGATCGGAATCTGCATGCTCTCGCAGACTTCAAGTTTTAAAAACAGAATGAAACAGAATGGCAGAAACTGCGTCTTTAAAGAAAATCGCTAAACACGAGCGGGCTGAAAAAACTGGGTTGATATAAACAACATGAATGTGTTACGACTGCGGCTGCTTTGAGGTTTGGGAATTTCAACTTGTTTGGATTCTTTCCTGTCAATCCGGATTCGCAATGTAAAGACGCCCAGATGTCAGGGTTGCCGTTCTCTCGTCTACACTACCTCTTCGCTTGAGCGCTTCGACAGTCTTGACGCTCTTCTCTCTGATTAAAGCTGAATGTTTGTGGGAGTTTGAAGCCAGATTAGGGACAGTACCGAGTTCCCCGACATTATCAGCCCGTTCGCCGCTGCTAGCGCTCCTGGAACTATGAGGCCGACCGGATGCAGCATCATCCATTGATCTGGCCAAATTTTCTGGGTGATCGGCAAGACTGCCCGTTTGGTCCGGAGTGTCTCCTGGACTTCGCCGCCGCTGAGATCCAGACGCAACAGAGCCAGCCGAGCGATACTGTCCGGTCCATCTGCCGCTTCCGATACTGCTTCGGCCACTGCTTCCAGTTCGACGATGGTTCATCCGGGACGTGTTCTGCGAGTCATCCTCGTCGTCACTACCCCCTTCAACTTCGGTCGCACTTAGACGTAACGGAACGCCACCGACGCCCACGTGATGGGTATCGCCCGGCGCATATCCTACCACGGGGTTCTTACCGTGGTGTCTGATCTTGGCCGCAACTTTGCCCGTGGTTCTGATACCTGTGTTGCTTCGGCTGCCGACGAGGGCACCACGGCCGCCTCCAACCACCTCAAGGTTTGCGCGTGTTTTTGCGGCTCTTTGCTGGGCCGTAACCCGTGGATCCTCATATTGGGCGCGTTCGCACCAGACTGTGGCTTTTTGTCTACGAAGCAGTGCAACATAGCCAGATGGCTGGGATATTGTTCCACCGGAGCGGCTCGAAATCGAACGGCGGAGATCTGTCGACGACGAAGTGCGGTAGACAGCTGGAGGTTGCATACTCGATGCGGTGCTGAAGGTGGTGACTGACGGTGAGCGACGAGACGAGTGCCTTTGAGTAGGCACAACTTGTGGGTGTTGCGGACCAGGGGCCTGGTGATGATGCTGAGAGTGGGGATGAAGAGGGTGAGGATGTTGATAAGAATGTGGAAGCTGCTGCGAATTTTGCGTTTGTTGCATAGAAAACGAGTTCGAGGAGGTGTTTCGGAACCGCGAATGGCCGTAGGCATTCGCTTGGTCCATAGATCTAGGATCCACGTGCGTCTCCAGCATTTGAGAGGCGGGCTAGTGTAGATTTTTCTCCCTCTTTGTAGATACAGAAAAAGGGCAACCCCTTCTCTGAATGTCTTTGTAGTCTCGAGTTTGGCGGGAAAGCTATCACGAAATGTCTCCTTTCGCTTCTTCCTGCTCAGCTTCTCCCCACATCGACGGGCAACGGTGTTCAAAAGTCGAAAATGCCAGCGCCCGTGTGTCCCGCGAGCGATTTGATCTCGAGTGCTTTTCAGTCAGTTGTGGGACAAAGCGTCCACAAGTATCTTCTCTTGTTCACGTCGGCAGGCCAAAGATGAGCGACAAGAGGTCACGTAACGGATGCGCGCGAGAGCTCCGAATGGAAGGAAAGTCGAGGCGAGGCAGTCTCGACGTGCAGGTATAGAAAAAAAGAACAAGAAAAACGTCGGGCGCTGGTTGGAAAAGAAGGCTCGGGGCTTGCTCCGTTATGATAAGGGCGGAGAGGTTGGGGCGGGCGACGTGCAGACAACCGGAACGCGGAAAGCGATTAACGAGTGCGCGGCGGGAGCAAGATGAAGAAAACGGTGGAGCGCGCTGGTCTGTGTATGGTGTGGTGTGGTGGATGTACGAAGGCCTGCTGGAGCTAGGTAGGTAGGAACTACAGTCTGCAGACTGCGACAGAACTGCGACAGGATTGCAAAAGTCGGCGTTGGTGGAGGGTGGAAGTTATATTAGCTCCAAGTCGTCAAGGTGAGGTGTTGACGAGAAGAACGGCACGACGGCTGTTGCCTTGCACTGGATTGGGGGACTCGGTGGGTCAATCTTGTTGGGCCCCCCCGTCGAGTTCCTTTTACGGGCGAGGAAGTCGAAGACAAGGCCTCGCCGCGACAGTTGCACCTACCATTGCGAGGAGCGTTGCCAAGGCCACCAATCAATGGCCAATCTTTGACCGTGAATGGTACATAGAACGCGTTTGGACTGGACATGGGGCAAGGCAGACAAGGCAGACAAGGCAAACAAGGTAGACAAGGTAGACAAGGTAGACAAGGTAGACAAGGTAGACAAGGAAGGTACGACCACTGTTTGGCATGTGTCCAGGCGGGGACGCGGAACACTGGAGCAACAAAGACTTGTGCAGGCACCGAGCTCAGAATCTCAGAAGGGGTTTTGTTCGCCAAAGCCAGACGCCGGATAGTATGTGTGTCAACAAAGCTGCATGCAAACTGGCACTGCATCAACACGAACGACAAGGGACAAATCGATTCAACAGTCGGATACGGGCTGCTAAACCCAGGCTTTGCCGGAGCATAAGTCTGGTTGCATTTTTTGTGCCGGTGCCATTGGGCTGGGTTCAACATCGGCACCGAGCTGCGTGCAGCGTGACGGCAGCAAAGCGCAGCGCCGCTCAGCGCGTCACCTACGATCTCTCGGCTCGCCTCCGTTCCGCGCGGCTGGCCGTTGCGATCCAATCAAGCGCTTATCAGAGACCGAAAGCTCACAGCAAGCAAGATCTAAACGGCCCGTCATCGTGCTGTGGCGTTCGGAGGTGAGTGCCACGATGATTGTCTAGTGCGTTGCGTTTCTGTGCCATGCAGCATGCTTAATCTTATCGCTATGATCCTGGCCTGTGGCACGCCGCAGCCAACGAGTCAACCGCGCCGAGTTGGTGGGTCCTATTGCTTGTAAGGTGTACACGACATGTACCTTAGATGTATTCAGTGGGTGTACTTTCTAGGTTTCACCCACCACGAGATACTCCGTATATATGAGGTACGGTACATAAGTCGCTTGGGTCGTGGGTGGGGCTGAGAGAGCTGGAGAGGAAGACAAGGACTCAAGATTTCGCTCAGGTGGTTGCTCCACGTATCCGGTCCACCCGGACAAGTCAAGGTCACTCACTGACTTGCTCACTTCTTGATAGAGATTTCTATTGTATTGTTCGATGATGTATTTTACATCGTTGCACCTTGATACGCTCGGTCTGCCGAGCTGGATACATAATTCAATCGACACTGATATCAACAGCTTCTCCGCATTGCCTCGTAGCAGCCAGCAGAAACATTGTCGGTGATAGTCTGATAGAGACGGGCGAGTCGAACAAGGTCCATGTCGTACGTCGTCTCCTTGGACAACAATGCCATAGCAGCCAACAGAGAGTACGGAGTACGGAGTACAGCCGGCGCGTATTACAATGCACGCAACACAACAACTTGCCGTGCGAGGCGGCAAGTCATTTTCCTAGTAGGCCGATTCCGCAAAACGATGATGCCGCCTGGCATCACGAAAAACTGCCATCATCGGCAGTGAAATAAAGCATGCCTCAATGCGGGTTAGCTGGACGCGACATTGGACAAGGATACCTCATAGGTATTGCCAGATGGACGCCTTGTGTGGTGAGGCTATGTACGTGCTTTGATGATGCGGCTGGCACGCAATTCAATTCAACGCCGTACTGGAATACACACACTACCTAAAGCATGTTTTATTTCTCGGCGTCGCACGGCCAACAGACACCCTTGGAGAGCTCTCGAGTTAATGAACCTTTAATTTGGTGTCGGTCTGAGATATGAATCTTTACTTCGACAACATGCTTCTCTGCCAGCGTACTCTTAGTCGTTCCCAAGTCCTTTGTCACGCTCATGAGACGCGTCCAAAGGCATTCCGTTTCCTCGCCCCATGTCCTTGGCCTCGGCACTGGCGACAATCGGTAAGAGAGCAAGATGACTCGTCACATTCTTACCTAAAGCTCAAGGGAGAGCAAGGCTGATGCAACGCGGCGAGCAACGTGGCTGTCTTCACATCGGGTGGGTTGCAGAATACCAGTCGGGATCGATAATAAGTGACCCCATTTGCGTGTGCTCGATTCTACGGCTGCACGGGTTCGAACGCACTTCGACGGTACCTTAGTATCCGACATGATGCTTTAAGAGGGAGGCGATTGAGTGAGTGCAGACTTGCGACACGACTGGCCCAAGTCGTCAAGAATACATACTCTTTCACATGAACACTTGATGCAGGTTTGCGGACTTGCGACGTTCTTCAATCCAGTCATCGCGTGGGGTAGTTGCAGTGTGTCGTCAGAGAAGCAATTTCGACGACGTAACATCACTGAACGGAAAGCCATGACTGCAACTAAAGAGAACTATATCCGTGTTATGTCCAAAGTGACCGACTAGGTTGCATCATCTTCTCCGTGCAGATTGGGTGGGGGCGGTGACCATTGACAGCTGTCACCTGTGAGCCTGTGCAGTGTGAAGCCTGGAGGCTTCGAGAAGCTGTGAGCAGTAGAGCGGGGAGGAAGACAAGAAGAGAGGAAAAAATGAGCCAAGATTTCTTCCAGGTTGCTCTGGCCTACAGCCTTCACGTCGATGCACCCGGATACCTTGGTTTGTTCACTTCTCGGTGAAGATTTGTCCGCAGGCGTCGTGCCTCGATGATGTTCGATGACATCTTTTGCATTGTTGGCGGTTGCGCCTCGACACGCTCGGTAAGCCCATCTGCGGAGCTGAATGATCAATCAACGAATCAAAACTGATCGACACTTTCTCTGCATCGTCCTGTGCAGAAGCATCCTTGTGGCTATATCCGCTCATTTGTGTGAGCTAATGAGGCCAAACTGGACACAACGAGAAGGAGCTGCATACACCTGCCTGCCGCCAGAACGATGTCCAGATTCCACATCGTCTCCCGGTTTGGCTTCTTAGACAACGGTACCATACCTAGCGATGAGGCCGGGCATCGTGGAAAACTGGCATAGACGTCATACATAGCGATTGAGCCAAAGCGTCTTTCAATGTTTCAGGAAGTTGATGATTTGACTTTGGAATGAAACTGCATTTTCCGCCTGTTCTCTTCATCATCTTCGCCAATCGGTTCAGCTTTAGTACTAATGTACACACACAAATCCACGATTTCCTAGCAAATTGAGACGTGATCGGTACTGATGTAGAGTGGAACTCAGAATGTGAACTGATGGGCTTTTCAATTCCTCTTGCATTCGTTCGATGTGAGTTTGCTTGCTTGTAACTTGTTCTCTATTCACATCACGTGGAGACATTATTGTAACTTGTTCACAGTAAAGCGACCATGCCGCAACCGAATAAAGACGACTAGGAACCAGTCATTTCATTTCTCACGTCAAAGAATATTTGTCGTCCACCAGAGTCGGGTCGCATTGCGTGTGACCAGGGCAAATTTGTGACCGCCTGCTTCCTTCATCCATTTCGCGCGACGAGGCGTAGCATTCGGGCGTTAGGAGCACCCGAATACAGTCCGGAGGAAATGCCTCAAGCTGACAAAGTGATCTGTCCAATGCGGGGAACGATCCCTGCTAGCAACCCAAATATCAGGTTCCAAATGCATGTACCCTTCTCTGTTTCTCTGTTCGTGGAGTTGCTGAAGCCACGATCGCCCGGCCCGTCGATGAGGTGGGCCGTCCGTACGGTCAGTGATGAGCCTTCGGGAGTCATGGTAAGGCCCACGGGATGGAGCGGAAGGTCGTGTGGTTGGTCAAAATATTCGAAACGCTGTCTTCGAGCTCGGTGTCGGTGCCGTTCTAGTAGAAGATGCGGGTCTTGTTAGTTTGATTGGTAAGCCCGACTAGGGAGGGTGGTCTTGGTAATGGACACACGCTCGTGAGGTACATGTGGTGAATGGGCGACACGAAATCTTTTTCGCCGTAACGAGCCGGAACGTCTTGGAGATGTCAGTCCAGAAAAGCGGGGTGTTCTCTTGCCTGCTTCCTGCCTTTGGCCAGTGAGTGGCGCCACTTGTTACGCGAGGCTACCTCGCTCGTTGTTCATCACTCCTGCCTACCAACATTCCAGACAGAAGCTTGCTGTATATAGTTACCCCGTTGATTTTGGTCGCTTGAGATAGATAATTCCAACGAAGTTGAGCTCATGTTTATTTCGGTGTTGAGTTGATCCCCAGGATTGTGGTCGATTTTCGTTTTCGCTGCCTGTTTTGCAGTTTCTGTTTCTTCGTCGTATCGTGGAGATCCTGAGAGGATTTCCGTTGTTTGTGAAATTGTGTTCTTTTCATTTATCCATCTATTTTCTAGTCCTGGGGTACATAGTGATGCCGGCCTTTGTCAAGATTGGCCTCGACAACGGTCTCCGCTCGCGACGGGTCCAGCTTCGAGCAGGCTTTTAATGTAGTAATCCATTGAGGCGCTGGAAGCTGTGAGGACTAGTAGATACCTAATCAGCATTCAGACAATTAATTATCCCACTGGATTACATAGAATCCTACGGAGTACAGAGCGTTCTAGGTATACCTGTACCTGTACATAACTAGGTAGGCACCTTATTTAAGGACTGGACCGAGGAAGAGAGAATGAGCGGGGTCCGGGACGGGAATTGTGGAGGAGGCATACGTAAGCAACGCAGCACACTTTTTCCAAGCACAGCACCGAAGTTCAAACAGAAGTACCGGTAACTTAGTAAGTACCGTATCATACGTAACAGAGGAGTATCGCACGCGCTTGCCTAAGTTCTCTCGCGCCCTGCATTTCATTTGCAGCACCCTTTGCCTCACCGCGCAGCGCAATTGACAATATGACGCTATACCAACAGCCAATCTCCGCGATCGAAAGGGAATATCTTCAATCTGACGATGCTCATGCCGCACTGCTAGAACATCAGCGCCTTGAGGGGTTCGTCTGCGTGATAGCAGGCAGGACTCGTGACCCTACAACCCGCATCATCACCCACACAACACTGCAATGCCGTCAAAGTGGGAGCTTCCGCGCGTGGTCGAACAAACAAAACAAGTACTCAACATCATCCTATAAGTCAGGATGCAATTTCCGGGCACGGATCCGATACAACAAGCGTCAAAATATCTATACACTCAAGATTTTAGAACCCTCGCACAACCATGATCGGCTTCAGTCTCTTGCTAGCTCAAGCACATTACGGCAACAGACCCAGAAGCAATTTGGCATCGATAGACTGCTTGCGCTCGTTGAAGCAAAGTCCAAGAGAAAACCTAATGGATATAAATTGACGGCAAAGGAAATCGCTGAGCAAATACAGGAAGAATACCCTGAAGTCATGATCGTTGGACTGGATGTTTTTCATCTACAGAAGAAACTTCGTCTCGGTGCTCATCACGTTGGGACACCGACACAAGCCTTGACGGTGAGTTTGATGTGCTTTGTTTCACTTGCCATAGCCCATGGTTTAACAATGCACTCTCTGTAGGGCGAGGACGAGGCCCCTGCCACCGGAGATTACGAACCGGACCCTGATGTCGTCCGACCTGAAAACCAAGAATTCAGTGAGCCCACAGCTTCATCGGCTACAACACCAAGCGCCGAAGAGGAGGATCTGAACGCAACTGTACCGCGTGCTCGTGAGGCCGAGGTCCAACAAAAAAGGACGTCAAAGGCCACATCGTCGCGAAGGAAGAGAGGAAGCCAACAAGAAGCCAGTGAGACACAGACACAATTCAAAGAGATTCAGTTAGCAATTTCGAAGCTTACAGGCGCGGTTGAGGCGCTTCAGGCCACACAGTACGCAATGCAAGCAGCTCTTATAGCACAGCAACCCCCCTCTTTGCAACATGAGGCAAATCCTGCTATGCAGCAGCACGCCTTTCCCATGGCTGCTTGGCCGGCACAGCAGCCTGAACATTCTCAACCCAATGCACAATCTCTTCCAATGGGAAGGTTGTCTCAATTCAGTAGTGATTATCAGTCTGGACCATGCCCCTTAGCCAGCCACAGAAGCCAGCACATGACGTCAAGCTCTGATGCAGGATTGCATTATCCGGCGGCACCGAGGCCACATTAGGTAGCTTCAGATAGATGTCATGACAGTTTGCGAATGCCAGGAGTAACCGCAATTCACACGTGAGAAAAGTACAGCTACTCATGAAGGTGGACATTCTGTTTGGTATCTATCTCGCTCCAAATATCAATTAAATACATACATCATACATCATACATGCTCAGGCCTTTGAAAACGGACTCCTTTTCCTTGCCTCTCTACCTGGTCCCTTTAAAGTTCACCCTTCCTCAGACCTCGACTATGTAGTCCCCCGACTCGCCCCCGTTTCCCTTGCCCTTGTTTTTCTTTTCCTCTTTCTTTTTTTTCTTTTCCTCTTTCTTTTTTCTGTGTTTTTCGTCTTGTTCTTTGCGCCATTGTTCGTTCTTTTCTTTTTCATCTTGCCTCATTTTTCTAAACATTTCTGCCGTTGCTTCCTTTTTATCCTGTTTGTCTTTTGCTTTTTTTGCCGCTTTTGCTTTATTTTCATCGTACTTCTTCTCTTTCTTTTCGATGTTTTTGTTCCATTCGGGCTTCCAGTTCGGGTAGCATGGCGTGCGCAAGATGTAGCTAGGACCCTTTTCCGCCTTTGCGGACAAGCGCGGCGAGACAGTACACTCGGGCGTCAAGACGATGGGGATACATCCCGTGGGGGGAGTCTCGTCACTTGTGTGCTTGTTCTCGGCGGCCGGGTCCTTATCGTCGTCGTCCTCTTCTACCTTGGTCATGTGTCTCAAGACGACAAGGTCCTTTGATGGGTGGGCGAGCGAATCATGCTTGCAAGCCAGCCAGGTATTCGGCTCCAAGTGTATAAAGTCCTCCGTGTGCATTGTGATGAAGAGACCGGCATCGCCCGGCCCGTCAACGATGTGGACCGTCTGAAGAGTCTTTGAGTCACCGTCAGGCGACAGCTTGAGACCGGTAGCATTGCGCAGAGCGCCACGGTTGAGACCTGTGGAATTTGGCGAGAAGGCGTTGTCGGTCAGGATGTGGGAAATCTCCGTCTCGCGCTCAGGGACGGTGCCGTTCTGGTAAAAGATGATGATGTTGCTGGGATCGTTTGTCATCCCGACCAGGGTGGTGTTTGGGAAAACGGACACGGCCGAGAGATACTGGTAGTTGATGGGGTCCTGAAAATCTTGGACAGGAGCGAGAACGTTGACCATGAGACGGAAGCTTTTGCCGTAATGCTTCTCGGAATGGGCGTGCCAGACCTTCTCTTTTTTGGCTGCGCTGAGGGCACCAGCCGTGGCGAGAATGGCCAGGCTTAGCTTTGGGACCGATACGTGCATGTCGTGAGTCGTTGCGGTGAGCTGGAGAAGATGGAATGAGCTTGTGAGAATCAGATGCTTTCCCTTTGGATATTTTTCACCTCGGAGAGTTTTCTTTCCTTCCTTCCTCTATCCGATAAGGAAGGGGATAAGATGAAGACACGGAATTTGCTGGCACAGCAAAGAAAAGGGAAGAATCGGCAGCCTTATAGTTCGCGCTCGTCCGCAAGGACAAGTTCCTCCTAGCTCCAGTCATCTTCAGCGCTGACCTTCAATCAAGACGTGTCCTCTGAAGGCCGAGATGATACAAAAGAAGCCCCACGGAATAGAAAGCCATCTTCCCCCGATGATAAATTTTCACAAGGCTGTATGGGCTAGAGATGTCATTTCTCTTCGGGGTTTGGCGCTGGCGCGTCCACAAGCGACCAGACCTTGGTGAAGACGAGGAATCAAGGCATCTGCCTATGGCATTGCAAAAAAGGTGCGTCATCTGATGGCGTGCTCCAGGAACTCTCAGAGTTCACGGCGCCACATGGCATGCCATAAAACTCAAAAAAAAAAAAGCCTCACGGAGTAGAAAGCCATCGTCCGCCGACAACAAAGTTTCCCAAGGATGTATGTACGACGGGCTAGAGACGCCATCTCCTCTTCAAGGTTAGCGCTGGCGGGTACCTAGATAAGCGGCGGCAATGAAGTTCGTACGGTCCAAGCTACGATCCAAGTGTGCCATACATACATGATTGAGTCAAAGCCTTTAAAGGCTCGGGGAAGAACTGAGTCCTCCATATGTAGGTCCTTTTGACTCTTGAGAGCACGTCGATTACTTACTTGAAGTGTTATGAATGAACGATTTCGTCGCCCGACCTCGTTGAGGGAAAAATAAAAAAGGTAGTCTACGCCGGAGCAGGAAGAAGTTCTACGTCGGTCTGTCGGTTGCTGGTTCAGGCAGAAGGGCCGATACGACGTTGGTTATGTTACCACTGATTTTACGCCGATTTTTTGTCCTTGCTTTCTTTCTCTCTTTTCTTCCCTCTTTCTTGTCTTGTTCTTCGATTTCGATTTCGATGACTTTTTTACAGAGTACAATTCTAAAAAAAAACTGCTACATGTCCTCATGTGCCGCAGGGACTGATTGCTTCTCAACCAACACTGACACTCGCACTCCACTTGAGCCAACATGGGTACCTATCATTAAATCGCGCACGAAGAAGCCCTCAGCAACACTACATCGACCATCAACCGTCTACCAAAACGTCGCCTATCATGGACAAGATCCAGATTGTTTCTGACTTGCACCTCGAATCGCCAAAGGGCTACGATCTGTACGACATTCCCGCAAAGGCATCCTACCTAGCCCTGCTTGGGGACATTGGCAATGTAGTCCCCCAGAAAGACGACTTTCTCGACTTCCTGACGAGACATCTCGGTCGGTTCAAGGCCGTTCTCTTCGTCCCGGGAAACCACGAGGCCTATCATGCGACCTGGAAGGAGACCATGGCCGTGCTTCGCGCGTTCGAAGACCAGATCGAGCGCGACAGTTCACTGGGCCAGTTTGCGGTGCTCGATCGCGGGATATTTCGGCCTCCGGGGCGCGATACCGTCATCCTCGGCTGCAGTCTCTTCTCCCATGTCCCGCAAGAGAGCCAGATGGCCGTGGAGATGGGACTGAACGATTTCTTCCAAATTCAAGACTGGACTGTGGCGGATCACAACGAGGCCCATAGCCGCGATCTTGCGTGGTTGAATGACGAGGTGGCCAGGCTCGAGGACCAAGGCAGTGCCACCAACATCATCATCTTGACACACTGGAGCCCGTCTCGGAGTCGTGACACAACGGATCCCAAACATAGGGGCAGCCGTATTTCCAGCGGCTTTTCGACGGATCTATGGAGCGAACGATGCTTTGCTAGTGCAAAGGTCAAGGTGTGGGCTTTTGGGCACACGCATTACAACTGCGATGTTGAGATGGGGCGAGAAAATGGAGCAGGGATGCTAAGGCTCATAGCTAATCAGCGAGGGTACTACTCTGCGCAGGCTGATGGGTTTGATGCTGCGAAAACCATCCAGCTGTAAATGCATGCAGGGTACAACAAAGTTGGTTGAACTTGACAACATCGCGCGGCTCCTTGCAGCTCTGGCCACCGCCACCGACTTGAAGAATCCAGCGCCTCTCCCTGGCCTCTAAAGAGGCAGAATGGACTGATCTGAGGCGAGGGCGTAGGGAGGTGGAAGTTGGCCTCCGTGAGTGCAGAGGAGGAAATGACCCCAGAGGACACATGGAACCTGCGCTGCATTGAGTAGCTGCGCGAGTGATGCGGCGCAAGTGAGACTGTTTCCCCATATTTTGAATCAAGGCAAAGTGAAGAGAAGAGGCAATTTGCAAAATGGGCACAGTTTATAGGAGCTGATTGCTCCGTTAGGCCGCCGTTCCTTATAGGTACTCCGTATGTACCTATGTACGGAGTATGTAGTTGGAACTTGAAAGCTGTTGTAATTTGTGGGTACATACGCAGTTCCGGCGGCTACTGATTGGTGTAAGGGAGAAGCTGTTGGTGGCGTTCAGTCCACTCCGTACATAGGTGTATTTTGCGCTACATACGGAGTATTCCGTACGGAGTACATACCTGATGTATACTGTTTTTGCTATGTATGTGTACCCCAAACTACCTACCTCATACTCATTGAGCGACTCATGGGTCTAGGTACAGATACAATCATACAGTGTCAGGTACCTCTCTGTTTCATACATATGTATGTACCTATGTACTCCGTACAGTCTGTACGGAGTGTCCCGGAGTCCGTATATACGAAGGACCTATCGGCCGAGCTGGACGGTGGATTTTGTTGGAGGTAACAGAGTACGGAGTACATACAGCTTATCCGAAGCGAAGCGAAGCCATTTCTGCACACTCGTGACTCGAGGCTCTCGAATCTCTTTGGCTTACTCCGTAGTCATGAAAGCTTGGCGAAATGATTGGCTCTCGTGTGCTCCCCTGAACCCGCGACAGCTCGACTTTTGATTGGCCAAGCGCCGTCATCAAAAAGGATTTGACTCTTCAGCCCACAAGCACCTATATGCACCATACCTTACCTAGGGGGGTTTAGTTTTGTCAACTCCACCCCCTCCAAGTACTTTCTCTTGGAGGCTCATATGTACCTATGTACATAGCGCCATAAGATTTTGCCCTCGCGCACCATCTACAACTCAAATGATACATCACCGGTGTCTTTGATCATCGCTTTGAAACATGACATATACGCGGCTTTGCAAGTGAGCAAGCCTCAGCCAGGTGCCTACTCGATCATTTGTGTAGCCGGGATAGATTACTCACACCCATGCATGATCCGCCGGCCTCGCTGTGCATGGCCAGATCCTGTGGTGACGAGCCACTAATCCTCGTTGCCTTCACAGATAAGGACAGCCACCAACCCCGAGGCCTTGGCGTACCCTCCCTATCCCTCTCGCGCTCTCGTCTACCCGCAGACGCCCCCATAGTCTATAGAGAAACGTAAGAGGACGGGGCATTAGTAGATCCGGCGTTCGTGGCGTAGAGGGCCCCGCGGGAGGGAAGAGAATCTGCGGAGCCCGTCTTGCTTCGTAGCCGGCGTACCTCAAGTGCGCGGGTATCGTTTGGTCGGATATCGTCGAGGGCAATGTCCGCAAAGATAGCTGGGTGCTCAAGACGCCGCACCCACCCGGGATAAGGCAGTGTAGAGTAGTCCCCACTGCCGCGGACTACCCCTACCCTTCAGATCTACTATCGCGAGGTCGAGAGTCATTCCCTGGGACTTATGGATCATCAATCACGTACGAGACCATAAGAGGAAACTGTTCACTCCATTGATTGTCCGTAGACGTCCTCGTAGTATTCTGCGTACGGTACCGGCGGCAGAGGAAGATCGGGACTACCTTGGAAGTTGGAAGGCATCGGGACCCCGGAAATATCATACGGGAGAGTAGAGCCGGTATACTTCAGGAAGTAGATTAGGACATACGCCGGGAGGGTGGTACGGGGATCGGTGTCTTCGGCATGCCAAACGATATCGACAACGTAACCGCGGTCCGCGACTCGCGTTTACGGGACGGGCCTCCTTCAAATGTTCGCCGTCAGCATAACCCGGGGGCCCCGATAGTAAGAAGCAGCTCGACCGTAAGGTCGTTAAACTTCCTACTCGAGATCGTAGCGTACCGCGGGTTACTATGCCGTGCGCGGAGGAGTAGGATAGGTACATTCGCTTCGCGTAGCCTCTAGTAGTTCATGTCGAAGACGCTCGCCCGCGTAGCAAAGAGATAGACGGCCTGTTCCTCAAAAGTAGTCCGTTCTCGTCTCTCGAACGTAGAAAGTAACTGGGGCTCGAGAGTTCGAAAGTCCGTAAGGTCCGGATTGCCCTCACTCATATCCTCGAAGACCAGTCGGAAGGCAATGCTACTCGCATCCGTATCGCTTTGCCGGACGGGAGTAACGAATCGAATCGTAACCGAGAGAGCGAAGTAAGCATTCTTACCCGCCATACCGATTGTCGTCTTAGTCTGGGGCTCGAAGAAAGCCGTTCCGCTAACGGGAGGGAGTTGGTAGAAATCGCCGGCAACAATGATGAACCCGGCAAAGTACTCATTGTTGGACTCCGGATAGGCTTCTCGAAGACGTTGGTCAATCCAGGCAAGCTTAACAAAGCTAATCATCGATTTCTCGTCGACAATGAGGTAGCTAACACCTTCTAAACGCTTTCGAATAGCGCTTACGCCGTCAGGGCCAAGTGGAGAGAGGGTTTCGAACCTTTGAACTGGAATGCCAAAGTAGGCGTGGTCTGTATAGCCATGGATACCGTTCGCCGCAGCGCCGGTAGAGGCAATCCTCGTGACGGGACTCCTACGCGGCGAGGTAGGAAATCGGGAACGTTGCATTGTCTCTAGCCGCGACGATACGAGCTGTATCCTACAGGACTTGCCGGTTCCCGCGCGGCCGTCTACGTTGACCCGGAGAGGATCCGGGCTAAGGCCGTCTAAGGCACGTTCGTAGTGTTCGACTATCGTATGGAAAAGGAAACGTGGCTCGGAGTTTCGAGAGGCTTTCGCATTTGATGCCTCGGCCCCGTAGCCGAGGTTAATCGACGTGGGCGCCTTGAGCAATTTCCAATACTCGTCCTTCGCCGTCGAGAGAAGGAGATCCGGGAGTTCCTCACTATACTTCCCGACGTAGGCATCCCAATTCACAGTAAGATCTAGTGGACGAGATTCTAGCTCATCGGGGTTCCCGTACTCCGCCTCGCCGAGTCCGGGTCCGGCGTCGAGACGCTCCTTGAAAGTAGGCAAGGTTGCTCTCTGTGAGGACCGGTCGTCAGCCACGTCACAGGACCGTCAAAGACACCGCTGCAGATTATGCGCAGCCTATGTACATGGGCTCAACACCTGCAGCACTTCTACTCTTTCCTTCTTCTCCTTAGTCTATTCTTCTACTTGATAGGGCTTCGTCGCCTGCCCCTGATGCCCGCTGTGACCAGCCGTGACACTCTCCTCTCCGAGATCCGCAGCCTCGAACTCGTCTATCTTCTCCTCAAGAGTAGGGATCTCGTCGATGTAGTCAAGCCGTAGCCGGCGAGGATCTCTATCCCGTAGGTACTGGAAAGCGTCCTCCCATGTAACGTACTCCGTAGAATCTAAAGTAGATTTAGTATATAATTATCTAATTATTACTATTAGAAGTAACAAACCAATCGTAAGCGGGAGACTCGGGTAATACACGCCGCGGAACGTTGAAAACTACCTTTAGGCGGCAGTAATCCGAGTACGTGGGGTACTCCGGATCCGAACGGTAGCGAGGAGCATAACGGAAAATCCGGTCGGCCCTCGGGGATCTCGTCGGCAAGTCTTCGAGGTTGCGGACGGTTCGTATTATGCCGGGTCGGGAAGATAAACAATGTAGTAGCCTCGTACTCTACATCTCGTTCGAGATACTTAACGTAGAGACTTCTCCTCGGCCGCGTAGATTGCCGATTTCCGTCGGTATCCGGTACGTCTACTACGGCGTCTCGATCCCGTTCGGTCCGGCAATCGAGAGTGAGGACAAATCGAGAACCCCTTACGAGCGGAAGATCGAGTGGGAGATAGCTTACTTCTTGCTCCCCCCCAGTCCCGCTCCGTAAGAAGCTTATTAAAGGCCTTCGTCGCGAGGGATACAACCGGTCTCGAATCTGACGCATGCGGGACACTCTTATCTGTATCCGTTTAGGACGCCGTCGGGACCTCCGCCTTCGTACAGTACTTCGCAATGTCATCGTGGGCAACTCGGATCGAAATACACGGCGAAGTGTCATGTTCGCGCGCCACGTCATAATTGCCAAAGGGCTATAAAGGTTCATCGCGGTATCGTTTGATTTAGCGCAAAACATCGAGTACCGGGGGTTCCGCCGGGTAGAGAGTTCCGCCGTGTCGATAAGGTCTCGCGGGAAGTAGGATCGACAGTACTTCGAATCGTTCTCGGGGTTCTGTTCTTTACGGCGGCATAGACAACCGGGAATGCTACACTTGTGCTTTTGTACCCGATTAACGACATCCAAGAGAAAATCAAGATCGTTCCGTACCTCACTAGCCATAGATTGGAAAGCGCCATTTGCCGTAGGCGTGACTACCCGCATCGGATCGGGGTTTGTCGCCGTCAGGTGTAGTCCCCAAAAGCGCGCGAAGTTGTTCCGACTCTGTCGCCATTGAGATCCAGCGTAGGAGTCTACGGGGTCCAAAGAAACCAATGTGCATGTACACCACCGCGTCCTTGAAACTCATGGCGAATCCAATAGTCCGTATACCCGAACTTCTCCTTGAGGGATGTTATACTTCGATAGCTTTCGCAAACGTAGTCAACAGCCCGTAGCCCGATTCCGAGAGGGCGGGAAGGCGGAAGCGTTCGGCGAGAGTAGCCGCGGAGGATATATCTACGGGCCGGGAGAGACCTTAATTCGGCAGGATAGCGCTATTCGGTGGGATATCGTGGTAGGTATCGGCTTCCGAAACGGGGTTGAAGGCGGAAGGTGTTCTTCATGTTCCAGACACGATTCGTACTCACCCTCACGGTAAAGAAAGGAATCCTGGGTAGTAGCATGTTCGTCGCGAGAACACCACTTGACTTGCCGCTCGAGAGGCACAGGCGAGGAAGGGTACAATAGTAGCATATCCCATCTCACGTAGACCTAGCTCCGAGAAATGGGCGAGGAATCCGGCATTTGTAGCAAACGAAAGAAACCGGGCGCGAGACCACCGAAACTGCTTATCCTCGATTGCGCCGTACTGTCCGGGAGGCGCGGTCGTCTCGATCAAGTCTCCGGCAGCGATCTTGTTGCGAAGGGGTCTCGTTTGCAAGCCGGTTGTACTCGCTCGGGCCTCGTATATTCTCGGGAGAGCTACCGCGATTCTGTGCAGGTTAGAGCGGCTACGGCTTCATGAGAAATTCCGGAAAGGACACGGAACCGCTCGTCTCACTGTCAACATATCTGGCCACTACTAGCCTCCAGGCCTGTATGTCACTCCCAACTGAATGAAGAAATAGTCTTAGGGGACCGAGAATGAACATGATATTCGTCGACCCTCAGTATGTCTGATGATGGCGTTGATGGTCTAGGAGTGCTGATTGAGCAATTCCCCGTCAATCGCGGATCTTGGCTGGATGTAATTTGTCGTTGTGGTTTGCGTGTGAGTAGCGGAGCTAAACGCGCGGTGCACGAGAAGAATTGCATAACACACCGTGTCTGCTGAGTGCTCAAAGGTGAAACAGACAATGAGTAACGACGCGTGCTCATGAGGAGGCGTCGCCGCGTCGCTGAAGAAGAAAGTGAAGGAGAGGAAAAGCACTGAGATCGACCGCGCGATGCAGAGCTTTCGGAGGAAGCTTTCGAACACGTCGTGGGCTGCAGTCAACGAGATGCACAATGGAGCAACCGACGACGTGACGTAAGATGCAATCGGCAAAACTGAAGGTGATGAGCGATTCTCAATAACATGAGCAACGAACACCTGAGTCAAGCATACCAGTTCGATCGGGCCGAAGGTTGTAAGTCCCTAAGCTGGAACGCTCGCTGAGAAACACTTTGGGAATCCATCGGCAACAGACGTCGGACTTTGTGGTGGTTTTGGCATTTGCATACTCGGTGAAGATGAGGAAAACAAGTACCCTCTACGGCAGTGCGTCAGGGAGTGGCATCTGACGGCTTGCTCCAGGCTCTCAGAGTTAAAGGCGAGCACATCATGCCGTGGAACTGGAAGCAGCGCGTCATCGATGCACCAATACCTACGTACCTACCCAGGTACCCAAGTACGGAGCAGAATGGGTGCTATGTAATTTTGTAAGGAACTCGGCTTGGCCCGACCTTGTCGTGATTGTCAAGACAATGCGTGTGGGGGTGTGGGGGTGTGGCACGGCGGCACGGCGGCACGGGCCACTTGTATTCTAAGGTAGGAGGTAGCTGTGGACTAGATAGTGGATCCAGCCATAGATGATGATAAGACTCAGGAGGTACATATGTACCGAGTATGTACAACGCACGCCCTTGCCAATTGATCAATCAAATTCGCGAGCCCACGACGTCATACCGCCAAGGTAAGAAAAAAACGAACTGTAGGTAGTCGTCTTCTTGAGTGCCTTGGGGTCCGGCTCATGACGATGAGTTGACGCCAGAAGAGGGTACGTAAAGAGGCCATTATGGCTAAGCAGGGCAATGCGCCTACGGGAGCACTTGAGCTTCGCGTGAATGAAATGTACATGATGCATTGACGAAGTCCCCTCTTTCGAAGGTCCAGAACTTGGCGGGATCGCGACACTCTGCCGATGAGTGGCAAGTTGCAACGCGACAGTGGGGCTTCTTTTTATGGAGAGAACAGGGACAGAGCACGTTGCGCCTCCCGCCGCCGTGACAGGTCATGTCTGTCATCGGGTGGGTCTTCTTTAGGAGATACATATCTTTATCGTCGGCATCATTTTTCTTTCGGGTCTAGCATTCAGATTCGCCTCAGATCTGCTTTGCAACGAGGCCCCAGTCACGACGCACAAAAGGTCTCTGGTCCCTTGCGGTGCAAGGTGTGACTGTATCTTTATCAGACACCGGGTAGTCTTACACCCGGATTCTCCCCCTCACGTCAAAACTCGCCGGCTCAGGCACAGACACTGGTGTACATATGTATTGACAATCCGCGCTTTTGGAGGGCTGCGCAACTCAGGTGCTGAGACACCAAAACGGCCATGAAGTTTGCCAAGCAGCTTGAGAGAGACGCCGTTCCAGGTAAGATAAGAGCCTGTCCAATTAAACGTCACGTCTTATGAGAGCCCAATCGCGAACACCACGCGGTGACCAATGTTTTGCTGGGGGGGCACGTGAAGACTCAAGGGAACACAACAGCAGCGCCACTATCTCACCTCTTCACCAATGCAACGGCCTCTTTTTCATTACAGCCTGCTCAAATCGCTGTTGCTGACCGGCTCACAGAATGGCGCATCAAGTATCTCAACTATAAGGCGGGCAAGAAGCGCATCCAAGCTGTCTCGAGAGCAATCAACCGAACGCCCAAAGGCTACTCCAACCGGACGCCCTCCTTCTTTCGCACAAATCAGTATGATCGAACCTTTGACCAACCTTATTCGATTCCGGGTCCTGCGCCGGCGCGCAGCCCGAAATATGGCGACGGACCATCGGTCCCTCGATCCGAGCCAATTGCAGTTGGCAGCAAAGCGAACGAAGCCGAGGCGCTGCACGGCGACGGCAACGAACTACAGTATGGAAGTTTTGTGGCCACGCCGCCGGCATACAGTCCGTTGAGTGACCGTTCCGACGACAAGAAGCAAGAGTTTGCGTTGCCAGCCCCAGCAATCGAGGCGCCCGAATCACCCCAACTTGCGAGACCGACGGAAACGATGCAACGAAAACGGAACCCGATACCCTTGCAACGCCGCGGTTCTATGGAGGAGTTCACGCCGGGCACAGCAGCGTCCGATCGAGAAGCCTGTGGACAATTCTCTCCATCATCTCGTCGACCGAATGCTAGGTCAACAACCACTGACTCACAATCGCAATTTCGCCGTATCTTGTCGCACACACACTCACATACGCTTGGCCCAAAAAGACGAGACACGGCGCGACTCGAAAGCGCCGGATCAGACTTTGACTTGATCCGAGAGAGAAAACGGGAATTCTTTGAATTTATGGATTCTGAACTCGATAAGGTCGAGGCCTTCTACAAACTCAAAGAGGACCAAGCCGGGGAGCGGCTCTCCTTGCTACGACAACAACTACACGAAATGCGGAACCGGCGAATCCACGAACTCTCACACCGACAACATGTCCACGCCGACGGCGTACCATGTCCCGAGGGCGACAACCCCAACGACGGCGTGAATGGTTGGGTGCAGCCCATCAAGGCCAAGATGTTCCCCCCGGGCCCCAACTCCAAAGCGTTGCGCAACATGCCCACAACACCACGTCAACAGAGCATGGCATCCGCAAATCCATCCGCCTACGATGCAGCGCGAGACTACACCCGGCGGCGGAAAAAAGAAGACGTCTCGTACCGCACCGCAAAGCGCAAGCTGAAGATGGCTCTGCAGGAATTCTATCGAGGCCTCGAACTCCTCAAGTCGTACGCGCTGCTCAACCGAACTGCCTTCCGCAAACTCAACAAGAAGTTTGACAAGGCTGCCCACGCGCGACCCCCTCTGCGGTACATGAACGACCGCGTCAACAAGGCCTGGTTTGTCCAAAGCGATGTCTTAGACGGGCACATCAAGGCCGTAGAGGACATATACGCCCGGTACTTTGAGCGAGGCAACCACAAGCTCGCGGCAGGCAAACTCCGCAGTCTCACTCAAAGACCGACCACTGAATCCAGCACCTCATTTCTTAACGGTTTTCTCATCGGCACGGGCCTGATCTTCAATCTTGAGGGCCTCATCTACGGGGCGCAGCTCCTCGACACGGGCGACGATGTGCTCCGAGTGCAGACGAGCTATCTGTTGCAGATCTACGCGGGGTACTTCCTCATGCTGCTCATGCTGTTCCTCTTCTGTGTGAATTGCTTCATCTGGACGCGGAATAAGATCAATTATCCGTTTATATTCGAGTTTGATCAGCGGAGTATGCTGGACTGGAGACGTCTTGCTGTCTTTCCGAGCTTCTTCTTCCTGTTGCTGGGGATCTTTATGTGGATGAATTTTAGCAGGTTTGGGGCTGGATGGCTTTATATTTACTATCCTGTATTCCTGATTAGTATTACGGTGGGTATTATTTTTGTGCCTGGCCCGTATTTGTGCTACAAGAGCCGGAAGTGGTTTATATATGCTCATGTGAGAATTTCCATCCCTTCGGTCTTATCTCCCCTTGCTTTCAGTATCCATTAAGTCAGTTCGCAAGGACGGAGCACCTTGTCTTCTTTCTCTCCCCCCCCCCTTCCGACTCACTATGTAGTCTCCGCTTGCTGCTCTCGGATCACTGATGAGAAGATTGTGGTATAGTGGCGACTCTTGCTGGCCGGTCTCTACCCTGTCGAGTTTCGAGATTTCTTCTTGGGCGACATGTACTGTTCGTTGACGTACGCAATGGCGGTAAGTCTGCTCTTCCACCTTTTCCGCACCAAAATGTTTAGCCGCTCTTCTATCCTGATGGACTGTGATCTCCTTGTAGCTAACACGATATTGTGCCCCCCCCCCCCCTAAGAACATTGAGCTGTTCTTCTGTCTATATGCCAATCATTGGAACGAGCCACAACAGTGCAATTCCTCAAACTCTCGCCTCCTGGGCTTCTTCTTGACACTGCCGCCCATCTGGCGACTGTTTCAATGCCTGCGACGATACCGAGACACGCGCAACGTATTTCCTCATCTCGTCAACGGAGGGAAATACGTCATGACCATTGTTGCTGCCGTGATGCTGTCTCTCTACCGCATCAACCATACCACTTCGAACCTCGCTTTATTCATAGGCTTTTCAGTCATCAATAGCGTTTACGTCTGTATGTGCACCCGCTCTATTTCACCTACATAATCCCTAACAGCACCCACGACCCATATTCCTTGTCCCCTCCTCCTTCATTATTTCATGACCTAATCCACGACAGCAATCTGGGACCTCTTCATGGACTTCTCCCTCGTACAAACCGACACCCGCCACCGCGCCCTCCGCGACATCCTAGCCCTCAAGCGCCAATGGCCCTACTACCTCATCATGATCATGGACCCCATTCTCCGCTTCGCATGGATCTTCTACGCCATCTTCACACACAATACCCAACACTCCGCCCTCGTATCCTTCTTCGTCTCTCTTGTCGAAATCCTCCGCCGAGCAATGTGGGCTCTTCTGCGCGTCGAAAACGAACACTGCGCCAATGTCGCCCAGTACAAGGCCTCGCGGGACATTCCCCTCCCGTACCTCATTGAGCCCCTCATGGGCCGTGCGAGCAGCTCAGATAGTAGACCCTTTGCTGGATCGTCACCGTCGCCGCCGCCGCGGAAGGAGGACGAGGAAGCGAATCGGCGCCGTGGCGAGGTAAATCCGTCTGCGGCGGAGGGAAGTTCCTCGGCTGTGGCGAGCGCACTGGGAGGAACGGTGCGTCGGCGCACAGAGAATGCAAGTGGGCGGTCTTTTTCCAAGATTCTCGCTGAGGCTCATAAGCAGGATTTTGTGAAGAGACGGATGCCGGGTATGAGTGCGGGGGAGCAGGAGGGGGGTTTGAAGGAGGGGAGTGATGAGGATGAGGATGAGGATGAGGAGGAGGATGATGATGATGATGATGACGATGACGATGATGATGAGGCAGTAGCTCAGGAAGGGAGGGATACGGAGGCAGAGGCAGAGGCAGAAGCAGAGGCAGAGGCAGAGGCAGAGGCAGAGGCGGATGCTGCTAGTTCATGGCAAGCAGGCCGGGCGAGGGAGGTGCAGAGAAGGGTCGAGGATTGTGTATAGTGAGGCATGTACGCAAGCGAATGTCAATGGCCTTTTTTCTGCTCCATCTTGCGCTTTCTTCCATGCTACTGATCCCAAGGTGAAGGAGTGGACATGTCTGAAGCATAGTCTCGTTATCATGCCTTGAATGTGCCGGTTCATGTACCCATCCATGTAATCCAGCCAACAAGTCTGCCTCGCCGTAAAGCTTCTTGAAAAGAAATAAAGATGTCTACCTGGTGGTCTCTCTTTGCTTTCCTCTCCTACCCTTTCATAGTTGGGTGGCTCATGACGTGGATTCTTCATGGAAGCCCTGTCCTACGCCCCTTAGGGGTACACTGAAACCCAATATATTCATCCAAAAAAAAAACCCCCCCCATAACTTTCCAGGTTGCTAAATTTCCACTTCGTTTCTTTACCCTATTCTTTGTTATGGCAATATAGAACAAGTGCACGCATGCAGTTTGACGCCACCGTAGGAACGTTCATGTATGTAAGCATGGCTTTCATGCCAGAAACACCACCGCCCATATGACTAAACCAATGCATCGAGAAACATAAATGAACATTTCAGAGCAAAGTACCATAGAAATTATCATACACACGCCAACTCCGAGCCATGCACCGCCGCAGGCAACATAGACCCTTCCCCCATTACAGTACCAGAACAAGATCTACTCTAAGAACACACAAAAGACAAATGGTAGTCATGAAAGACCGCAAAGCTCATCACGCCACCCACTCCCCATCAATCTTCTCCCAATGATCCAAAAACCCCTTGAAGAATTGCACGCCCAGGCCAGGATCCAGCGCCCCGGTAGTCGCCCGAACAGAATGCATGCTCAGCTGTGCGAGACCAGCATCCGCAGCCCTCACACCCATGGCACTGGAGAGCATGGGCCCCACGGTGCCTCCGCTGCGAGAATCGTTGCGAATCTGGAACATTTGCGTCTTGGCTCCGATCTTCTCGGCCACCCGGGTCAGGATGGAGGTAGAGACGGCATCAGTGGTCATGTGGCCGTTGGAGTCGGCGGTGATGGCGATCCCGACATTCAGCAGGGGCACATGCTGATCGAGGTAGCTTTCCATGAAGTTGGGATGCCCGGCATGGGTGACATCTGCGGAGACGAGGAACGAGCGCGCGTAAGTCTGGCCGAGGAGACCTGGTCCGTAGGAGTCCGGATTGAGAGCCTCAATGGTGCGCTCGATTACGAGTGGGAGGAAATTGCCGTGAGCACCTTGGCGGAGGAGCGAACCGATTTCTTCGTCGTCAAAGAGGGCCACAAGCTTGATGTAGCCGTCGTCCTTGTTGGTCTCGGCAGCGAGGAGGGCCATGAGGGCCGACCACGAGCAGAGCTTGTCGTCGATACGGCCGGCCGTGATGAATTCCCTGTCCATACCCATCGTCTGCGCGGGCTGCGAATCGTAGAGCTCCAGCTCCCAGTTGATGATGGAGCTGTAGTCCGTGATGCCCATTTCTTGGGCAATCAGCTGCACCAGTCGTCGGGGTTGTGTGTTGACAAAGGCGCCCTCGGGACCGAGCGGTTCCTGGCTGTTATGATTAGCACTGGCGCTTTGCAGGCCAATCACAGGCACGGCTTGTGTTTCTTTATTGTTAGTGCCAAACATGCCGACGCCGAAATGGGGAGCGAGCGTGGGAATCTTGGCAATGGGCCAGTCGAGCTTGACAAGCTTGGTGCTTGTCTTGCCCGTGTCGGGGCAGCGCACCACGACGCGGCCGCCGATGCTAAGGTCGCGATCCCACCACGTTTGGTTCAGACCTCCAGCGTATGGTGCGACGCCCAGCTGCACGAAGCCCGCCTTACTGGGTCGCGTGCTGACGGGCTTGAGTCGAGCGGTGAGAGCATCAATGTGGCCGGCTATCATGGCCACGCCGTTTCCGGGCTTATATGCGGCGCCGACAGTAAAAGCAATGAGAGAGCTGCCGTTGCGCGTGACCCAGTACTTTCCACCAGGCTGGAGCTTTCCATCCCATGCATCTCGCGGAGATATCTGTATAAGCAAAGAAAGATCAGATGTTAGCGTCTTCTACTTCAAGGTCTCCTCTCATTCCACAAATTCTCTACATGAGCATTAAACATTTACCACAGCTGACTCCGAAAAGTGCGACATACCTCCTCAAATCCACAATCATGCAACTTAGTTTGAAAGTAATCGACGGCGTGGAAGACAGTGGGGTTCTCGCGCAGAAAATCACAAAAGGGCTTGGTGAAAGCTTCGGGTTTTCCCTGGACAATCTGGCACAACTGACAAGACTCTTCCACAACAAGGTTTTTGTATTCAACGTTAATATTGTAACGTGTCAGTACGAGGGCGCAAGCTAGGCAAGCACGAATTCCTTGCAGTGAACGACCCTCTATATCGGCCAGAACAAAGGCCTTTGACTTGGTAGTAGATGTAGATGCTGACATGGATGCGACGGTGGGCGATACAAAGAGAGCTGGAGAAGCAGGCGAGGAATCGTGTTGGCGCAGCGACAGGATCGATGGATGCGAGCTGAGCATGGGAGAGCGTCTGGTCATTATGTGCGTTGCGATGGATAGCCTGTCACGGACGACGTCGAGGGTGTGAAAATGTCGCAGACAAGAAGGCAAACAAACGGACAGGAGAGGTACGGAAGGTGCGGAAGATGAGGAGACGTAACTAGAGGTTTGGCGTGTTGTCGATTGCGTTCCTGGCTAAAAGGCCGTTCGCGGCCCTACCAGAGGTAGCGTCTGATTGGCTCCACATGAGCATCGCAGCATTGCTGGCCAATAGCCGCGGACGAATGTCCGTCTTGCTTCGGCCATTGTTCGGCGAATGACGACGAGAATTGAGAACTACGTCCATACATTAGGTTGCCTCCTGAAGAACGAGGCCAACAAGGACGAACCCAAGAACAAGACCAACAAACAAACAAGTCGTCCGTCCCATCTTCATCTCGTCCCGAACCTCCGCGATCATGGCTCAAATGCTTGTCTGGAGTAGCGTGACACAGTCAGCCATGATTCCGAAGCCGGTTCTCACGGAAGACAATCTCGCAGACCAAGCTGGCAAAGTGCACGTCGTGACTGGCGGCTATGCAGGCATAGGCAAGGAGCTGGTCGACATCCTGTACCAGCATAATGCCACAGTCTACGTCGCGGGCCGGAGTCAAGACAAGGCCACTGCCGCCATGGACGCCATCAAGGCTCGCCACCCCTCCTCCAAGGGCCGTCTCGAATTCTTGTCCATCGACTTGTCCGACCTGACGACCATCAAGCAGGCCGTGCAGCAGTTTACGTCCAAGGAGTCCCGCCTGGACGTCCTCGTCAACAATGCCGGCGTCATGAATCCGCCACGCGGCAGCAAGGGCAAGCAGGGACACGAGCTGCAGCTCGTCACGAATTGTCTTGGACCGTTCCTCTTCACAAAGGGTCTTCTCCCCTTGCTCAAGAAAACTGCCGCCAGCAGCCCTCCCGCGTCGGTCCGCGTGCTGTGGGCCAGCTCCCTCGGCACAAACGTCTTGTCCCCGACCGGGGGCGTGAATCTCGGTCCGGATGGCGCTCCAGTCGAGGCCTATTTCCAGTTAACAAATTACGGCCAGTCCAAGGCGGCCAACAACCTATACGCTGCCGAGTTCCATCGTCGCTACGGTGGCGACGGCATCCTGAACGTTGCTTTCAACCCTGGTAATCTGAACAGCGAGTTGTCGCGTTACATGAACTTCCCTGTGCGGATGCTCCTTAAAGTGATTTGCTATACTCCCCGAGACGGCGCCTACACCGAGTTATATTCTGGGTGGAGTCCGGAGCTCAAGATGGAGCATGGAGGCATGTTTGTCATTCCATGGGGCCGAGACGGCAATAGCTCGTTGCGGGGCGATATTCGCAAGGCCATTAAGGCGTCGAGAACGGATGAGTCGTCTCCTGTGAGACAGTTCTGGGAGTGGAGCGAAAAGGAGACAAGCCAGTACGCTTAGACGCGAGAATGCGTAGGCACGATAATGTACAGGTGTACCGTGTGACAATGCGGGCGTTCCTGTACTTTTATAATGTTGTCAAGCGGCGTTCAGAGAGTATGAATCCAAGAAAGCTAAGACTGGCACGACGTGTACTGACTGGCTTGGCTGAGGCACTCTCTTGCTAGAAATTCGTCTCATCTTTCTCTCTTATGTGTCTGCTGTCCTTGGCGGGTACGGGCTGGCCATTACGTATCGCCCACCTCCAAGTTCATCATCTCATGACGGATATTAGACATGCAAACCACTCACCAGCGCAACAACCCTATCAAACGACGCTCCGCTGACGCGGCTCATGTCCCTGAACGAGGATAGAAGAGTCTGTCGAGATGGTGTCGATGCGCGGGCGAGATGCCGTGTCCAGTTAGGTTCAGTTGCGTCCGATGTACCCCGTTGTTCCCAGGATTCGTGTCGCATAAGGGGAAGGGATTCTCGAACAAGTCACGGCCCGCATACGGAGTATAGGACTTGGTTGAGACATCACATGCATCCGTCACAATGACATGCCACCCCGTGTTCCGCCATCTCCCAACAACATTAACTGATCTTGATGCTGCAACCCATGATTGGCCACGGGCTGCTGAATGGGTTGCAGATGCGCGAATAAGTCTGCCAGCTAATGTCATCGATTCACCTTTGTCTGTGGACCAACCAGCCGTCTGAATTAATTCATGATTCTTCTAACTATCCTCAATATTACTCCTTGTCCGTTTCAACACCCGTTATCAGCTGCTTATCCCCTTATCTGCAGCCTATGACGGGTGAAGAGCTCACCTTCTCAAGACATCTTATGCCACAAGGGGAAGCCCCGAGTCGTGCTACCAGACTTGCCGACGTGGCAAACCCGTTGTCGTGGCACCACGGGAGGGCCAACGCTTTATGCAAGGCAGCGATAGGTGAGGGGAAGACCAACTGGATACATATACAGACAGACCTTGACGCTCTTTTCGCAACCATGGAAGAAAACTGTACCTTTATGCATTCTTCTTTGAAGCGCACTCGTTCTTTGCTGCTCCCCCTTCGCGCGTATTCCTGACCGCGCGAATGGATGCCGGTCGGACTGCCTCGGATTCGAACGCAGGAAAAAGTTCCGCATCCACGTCGACTAGTAGTGCCTCGGATCGACTTGTCGTGTACGATGGGGACCTTGCTTTCACTCGCGTCAAGGGGGGGAATTGCTCTGAAGCGACGTACCAGGAAGCTGCCGGGGCGCCCGTTGAGCATGACTCGCCCTTGGGCTATGATGTCGGATGGGTTACTATAATCTTTCTCAATGTGAACCAGATGGTCGGGACCGGCGTCTTTTCCACACGTATGTGATCTTTTATTTCGCTTCTACATAACAATTTTTCTCCACGTTGTTTGAACTGTTTCCAATTGGATCCGTCTTCTATTCTGAATGATCCTGGGTCAAATCGCCCGTCTTCACACCGTGCTACAGCTCTTCAACATGATCTAATCCTGTGCAGCTGGAATCATCCTAGGCGCCACCGGCTCGATCGGCCTGGCCTTGATCTACTGGACCCTCGGGGCCTTAATGGCCATTGCCGGCTTCGGAACCTATCTCGAGCTGGCAAGCTACTTTCCCAATCGCAGCGGCTCCGAGGTCGTGTACCTAGAGCAGGCCTACCCTCGGCCACGATACTTCTTCCCCGTGGCCTACGCGGTACAGTCGGTCATTCTGTCGTTTAGCAGCAGCAATGCTATTGTCTTGTCGCGCTATTTGTGGCGTATCGCCGGCCGGACGCCCAGTGAGTGGGAGATGAAGGGGGTGGCCATTGCAGCGTACACGTTGGCTGTATTATGTGAGTTGGCCAAACTTCTCCAAAGAGACGAGGCACCCTCTTTTCCCGCCTCCTATATACTTTGTACGACCCTCAAGACACTTCTGTATTCTGGACGGACGAGGATAATGGACAAGTCACTGACTAAAATTCGTTTTTCTAGGCGTCATTATTCACAACAAGTATTCCATGTGGGCGGCCAACGTTTTTGGCATGCTGAAAATTATTACTCTCATCTTTATTAGTATTACCGGCCTGGTCGTCCTGGGAGGCCACGCACCAAGGGTGCCTCACCCTGGCGCCAACTTCAAGAATGCATTTGAAGGCACCACCAACAATGGAAACGACCTGTCGTCCGCCCTTGTCAGCATCGTATTTACCTACACGGGTTTCTCCAACGCCTTCAACATGGTCAATGAGATCAAGGACCCCATTCCGTCGCTTAAGCGGCACGGCCTTAGCTCTGTCGTCGGGGTCTCCGTTTTGTTCGTGCTTTGCAACGTTGCATATTTCTCAGCCGTGGACAAATCCACTTTTGGACAGTCCAAAGAGATCGCGGCGGGGGTCTTCTTCGTCGCCGTCTTCGGGCCCGGGACCGCTGAGACGGCACTCAACCTCTTGGTCCTACTGAGCGCATATGGAAACCTGCTCGCGTCGCTGATTGGGCAGTCGCGTATGATTCGAGAAATCGGCCGCCAGGGTGTCTTACCTTTTACCGACTTCTGGGTGACGACAAAGCCCTTTGGGACTCCTACTGGCCCGTATGCGCTCAGGTGGCTCATGACGTTTATCATGATTGCTGCGCCGCCGGCGGGTGATGCCTTTCAGTTTGTCGTGAGTCTGAAGACGTATCCGGAGGCTATGTTCGGTCTAGCCATGACGCTTGGTGTCTATATTATTCGTCGTCGTCGCCGTCGGAACCAGCTTCCCGATTCCAAATATCGCGTATGTGCTGTCCTTTTGGTGTTTTATAACCTGGTACAAGTCTTTCTATTAGTGATGCCGTGGTGGCCGCCTAAGGGTGGTCCTTATGCTGGAAACGTGAGCTTTTGGTACGCAACATACTGCGTGACGGGAATTGGCATGTGAGTTTTTTTTGTTTTCATTATGTGCTTGTCAACTACTGGACATGAGAGCTGACGTTGTGTGTGATACAAATGCTCAGTTTGTTGCTTTGTGGCCTGTACTACGTCGCGTGGTTGCATGTCATTCCAAGATGGCGCAAGTACCGTATTCGAGCCGAGGTGGTCAAGGCCCAGGATGATAGTGTTGTTTCACACAAGCTCATCAAGGTACCTCTTGTCGACATCGATCGATGGGATGCTGAGCATGATGAGGCCGGGCAGCTGAGAGTGCGGCTAAGCACTGTAGATGACAACAAATCGAGCGAAGGGGAAGCGTGACCGGAATGAAGCCTATTCCTGACGAATTATGAACTCCGCGGCATATCCTTGGGTGAGGGTGTGAGGCACAATCTCAGACGAGGCCTGTTTTTTTCGATGGTTCAAGGTTCAGACGTAGACTGTGGTATTATATCAAAGCAGCATGCTTTCCACGCGAGGCATGGCATTTGTACAAGGCATCATACCAGGTTAACGGTGACTTCAGCTGGTACAATTGGGGCCTACTTTTTGGCTGTTGTGTATGTATGTGCCTGCGGGCAGATCGAAGGCGTGAGTTTATTAAAAGTTGCTCGACGCGTTTTGTAGGGTACCAAGTTGGAGACCTTCCATCCCATCCAGTTTCAGCCAACGCTAAAGCCATGTGCAATCCTGGAATAAGTCCAACTAGAGCAGGACGATAAAATAGCCTAATACTCGCGAAATGCAAGTATGTAGCAGACACAAGGGAAGGAAGTTTTGTTCGAGCTTGTCAAGAAGGAAGCTGAAGACGGAGAAAGAGTGGGACATGGTCTTCTCAAACAAATAATGCGTAAGCCTATTGAGAATTAAGCCATGCTGTGCCTGGAGCCGCATCACGTGACGGCCGTACCAGCCGAACGTGCACATATTTTCAC
>SRPQ01000530.1:0-16829 GCA_018360075.1 Claviceps cyperi
TGTGGGAATGGTGAGGAATCGGATATAACTACCGACCCGACCAAAAGGTCAGAACACTAAGCTGGTAGGAACCGGCTTAGTGGGAGATATATAGATACAGTGCAACGGTCAGAGCTGCAACAAAGTAGCCGTCACAGGAATATTCATCATCCTCGATGTTCGAAGCATACCCCCCTTCCTCACTGTTCGGCCTCTTGATTACGCGTGCATTCCTGCATGATCGTATCCGTCCTGGGCCGTGCCGTTCGCGACACAATCACCCAAACATCTGGGTTTCCCATCAAGAGGAGGTTTCGGAGGACAGGTCAGGAATGAAAGTAAGTTCTATATTCCCCTCTTCTGCACACAGAACAAAAAAAAAAGACCTCAGCTAATCTCACAGTCCAGCCAGATGTGCTTACTGTGACGACCAGGGTTGTTGCACTGCACTATATATCCCGCACTAAGCCGGTTTCCTGCCAGCTTAGTGTTCTGGCCTTTTGGGCGGATCGGTAGGGACGTGATACATCCGATTCTCACCCTTGCAAACCGAGAGTTCGGTACCCCAGTCCTGGAAGACGACGGACCCCCCTCCTCTACTCCGATAATGATGAATCTCCCCCCGACTTTGGAATACGATGGCACCGCCTTTCTAGGTAGCCCTCTCTATCGCCTCCACAACGGAATGCTTCTTGATATTCATCATGCGGTACTCCCGGCAGATAAGTTTGTTCGGTACTATGGGAATGATCCGAATCGTGTTCCTAGGCTAGGACCCCGGGGAGAGCCTACTTGGAATCCCGGCGCGAGGACTTCGCCTGGGATGGGTTCTCTGTTGATGGAATATTAGAGCAGCATGTTGAGGAGGCAGAGGGTCGCATGGACTGATGGCATATTTTTGAAGGGGGCCACTGCTTATTCATTTTAGATTTGGATTAATTTTTAATACTTCTTATGACGAACAAGGTCTGAGTAGTGAGAACATGCCGGCCAAGAACCCGTCACTTGTGTCGAGTTGAACATTAGCGAGCGTGGGAATTCAGCATCGAAAATTATTCCAAGCCCCAAGGAGAAAGAAATTGTCATGTACTTGCTACAGTGTCCCTTTGTTATGCACGGATTTGCTGATGGCGTCAACACAGCGGCGACACATTCGGACTATCATCACGGCCTGCCACTGCAACTTTGGACGAGAGCTGTATCAAGCTGTACATGCCTTCACACAATCACCGCCGTTGTTTGTCAAACACATCAGTCTAATAGTCACTATGCCATTAGAGCTGCACGCCCCGCGATCAAGCTAATCTGCTTGCTCTTGCCCGCCATCTCGAATTTAAAACCACCCGCCATCTTTGAAATAAAAACACTAAAAGAATCCGCCATCTTCGCTCCAGCTGTAGCTTATTTGCTCTCCATTCTACAAGCATGCAACGCATATTTTCTGCATGCTTATAACATCTCTTCTGTCCGACATTGCAATGCTTCTTCCCTCCTTGCATGAGAAATGTAGTTGAATGAATGGGGGGGCTGCACCACGACAACCAACTCCTTCACCGAAAGCAACTCTCTATCGAGGACCCAGCTTCTCAAGCACACGAGGGCCCTGTTCATCCCACTCCGCCTTGGTCACCCACATGCTCTCCTTATCAGCCATAATATTGGCCAGCACAGCGCCTCCCAGGAAGACCATGTGCCGTCGTCGCGGCGGATCTTCTATCCGCACCTTAAACTTGCCTAGTCTTTCCGGGTTACCTTGCAGCGCGCGCGTAAGCCACAGCTGCTTCAGCTCCTTTTCCAGCCGCGACGGCAGCCCGGGGTACATGCTGCTTCCTCCAGACAAGACAATCGCTTTGAAGAGCGATGACCGGATGTCCACGTCGGCCGCCTGGATCGTGTTAAAGAGGAACTCTCCCAGGCCCGGCGACTCGCTATCCACAAGATGGGGTTGAAAGAGACACTCTGGGGCCTCAAATCGCTCGCTGCCTACTCGTATCACGCGCCCGTCTGGCAGGGTGTAATTCTCCACGAGCACAGTGGTGTCTTCGCTGAGTCGCTTGTCCAGCTCGAGGTCGTACGAGACATAGCACAGCTTCTCCTTGATCTGGCGCACGGTTTCGAAATCGGCCGTTCGGTTCAGCGCATACCCGCGGCGGAGGAGCAGCTTAATCAGATTGCGCGTCACGTCGCGGCCGGCTACATCTAATCGCTTCGTGAGGTGGTTCAGCACGACTGACTCATATACCGGCACGATGTGCGTCACACCGTCTCCAGAGTCGACGACGACGCCGGAACTCAAACCTGTCAAGCACCTTAGTCAGTCATGTCGTCTCTTTCTCCCAGCGTAGCTTTCCTAGCTTCCCTTCGAATCATTGACCAGATGGACACATACCTTGTGCGTAGAGGGCCAAGACGGCCTGAATCGCGACATAGACACCCCCGAACCCATACCGGTCAAACATGACCTCGCACATCTGCTCCCTGTTCTTCAGCGGATTCATCGGCGGCTCCGTCAGGAGAATCTTCTGCCCATTCGTATCGACCTTGAGCTTCTCATTGAAGGTGTAGTCCCACAAGTGCTGCATGTCGTCCCACCGCTTTACGATTCCATTTTCCATCGGATAGCTTATCTGCAGCATTGTGCGCGCGGCTGCGGCCTCGTCTCCGCACATGATATCCTTGATGACAACATTGCTATCGTCGATGCGCTCTTCCGATCGGAGGATCGGCCGCCCAACAATCGAGGGGAACTGGTGTTCGGGGAAGTTTTGTCCGGCATAGCCGACTTTGAGGAAGCCTGTGCCGCCGTCGAGGACTGGATTTCGAGTCCGGTGTTAGCTGTAGATACGTTGGGCGGGAGGGAAGCCAAAGCTCCGCAAAAGGGGGAGCGGAGCGATGCTCCTGGCCGGCGGTTGTGCGAATAGGGCCAGAATCTTCCGGACGTACCAATGGGGGGAGGAGTGTTGGCCATCGTTTTGGTAGCTCAGCCAGCGAGCGGGTTGTTGGCGAAGCACGAAGACAGAGAGCGTTTGGATGTTGATTGGCGGCGTCGTGACAGCTTGAGGTTGAGATGCCCGGATCGAGCGACAGCGAGGTGCGTGGTCACTGGTCAGCGACCGACCGATAGTGGGGTCTCGTAGGTACCTAGGTAGGTACTAGGTAGTGTTTAGTCGGGTTGCATCTTGGTTGTCAGACGTCAGTGTCTCTTCTTGGTTGGCATGTGACCCCGTGGTGGGCCAGAAGGTTCTACATATGGTTACCAGTGACCAGTGACCAGAGTCCTGTGGGTCACCAGCCCCCCCGTGCTGGGCCAACCAGACGTGCATTCACCCTTGACGGGATTGTCCGGTCTTGCTCAGTTTTAGGTAGGGAGGTTATGGGAGTTTGGTTCTTCAGTTCTGGTTGTCAGGTCTTATAGTAGTCCGGGGAGGACTGCTGTCTCTTGAGTCTTTGCCGTGGATCATCGTCTTTGTGTGCAGTTGAGGTCTTGTGGAAACCTTCGCTGCCTTTTTGCATCCACCGTTCTGTCCTTTGTTTTCTGGTAGGTAGGTCCCTACGGAGATGACCTCGACCTCGGACGGCACGTCACTCTGGTGGAGTGAGGTGTCATCACGTGATGCATGCAAGGATAAGTCGCCTCGTGTTGTAACTTGTGTGAGACGATGTCAAAGTCTGGCGAGTATCTCTCCGTAATCTACTCCGTATGTACTCCGTATGTGTCGGAACAAAGATGTCCATGTCTGACAAAATAGATATGTATGCATGTACATATGTACTTACAAACGTACAGCAGCTGATGCCTCAAATTTGAGGCTGCTACCTCCAATATGTTGCATGTTGCATGTTGCATGTTGCACGTTGCACGTTGCATCTTGACTCTTGAATTAGAGATCGTGACTCTGAATTTGCGAGACCAATTGGTAAAAAACCTTTTGAGTCCAACCGCACATCAAGAGCCACGTGGACACACCCACACTAGCACAATGCGTATACTGCTTCTCAATCCAAATTCGTCCGCGGCAATGACCGACAGCATGCTCCGGGCAGCCAAGTCCACGCCCATATCAGCCGTACGAAGTAACCGTAGAGATCCCTCCCCCTAACGCTATTGCTTTCTCTCCAGATCTTACTTTTTCTAGTCTCTCTTCTTCATAACCACCCAAAAAAAAAGGGGGGGGGGGGGGGGCGAGGCGATTTGCTGACTTCTCTTGAAGTCTCTCGAGATAGTGTCCATGACAGCCACCTCCGCGGCACCAGCAAGTATCAACAATGACCAGGACATCCAAGCCAGCACGGAAGATATTCTCGAGTCCCTAGCCAAGAAATGCAACATATTCAGAGGCTTCGATGCTGTCCTGATTGCCTGTTTCAGCGTCCACGCTCTCGTGCCTGAGCTGTCCCTCCGGCTTGTTGCCCCCGTTACAGGCATCTTCGAGGCCAGCATCCTCACTACACTGTCACTGCTCAGAAGGCCCTCAGAGCAGTGGGGCATAGTGACGACGGGCGAGTTCTGGGAGAATCATCTCCGCGAAGGGGTCGACGAGTTTCTCGGAATCAGGGGCCGTGCCGAGCATGCCAAGTTCGCAGGGGTCTTCTCGTCGGGGCTGACGGCTGGGGAACTTCATTCTGTGGATGCGGGAGAGGTTAGGCACAAGCTGGGCTTGGCGGCTCGGCGACTGCTCATTTCTGGAAACGTTACTTGTGTGGTCATGGGGTGTGGTGGAATGGCTGGTCTGGAAGATAGTATTCGCTCCGCAGCCGTGGAGGTCTATGGTGAGTCTAGAGCGAAGGGTGTGTACGTTGTAGATGGTGTCAAGGCGGGGATTCTGCAGCTTCACCAGGCTGTCCATAGTGGACGCACTTTTCAATGAGTTGCTTTCGTGTTCCAGAACGACGGAGAGTACAAATTGTATACCAAGGAAAATCTCGCTTCCGTGTTTTATTGGCCAACAGCGCAATGCTCCCAAGAGTACATTAAGACCAAGGATAAAACAAAAAGATGCAACGCTAAAGTCTTTCGCAACACGCTGAAATTACAATACAATCAATCTAATCGTCGTTCCCGACCCCAGACCTCATCAGCATTAGCCTTGCCTTTCGTCTCCGGTACCAGGGTGCTAACAAAGATGCCCCCAAGGACTGCCAGCCCCGCGAACAGGAAGTACACCCAACCGGCCTTGCCAAGAGCATTGTTCAAAGCCGTATTGACCAGCGGGAAGAACTGAGCAATGAGAAACGTGGCAATGTAATTCGCCGCCAGGGCCCAGCTCTGGGTCGCTCCGACTGCCTCTTGTCCCACCAGCTCCGAAGCCAAGATGAACGGCACAGGCCCCAAGCCAACAGCAAAGAAGGCCACAAATAATAGCACCGCGACGGCTGACACGATTTTTGCACCATAAAGGATGGACAAGGCCAGGGCGAGGGAGCTCGAGCCCTGGCCGAAGATGGAAATCAATAGACAAGTCTTGCGGCCTAGGCAGTCGGGCAGAGGAGCACTTGCGATGGTCATGAATAAATTGACCCCGGAGATGATGATGGTCAGAAGCGCGGAGTGTATGGGGAGTAGATCGGCGAGCAGCGACACCGAGTACATGATGACGGAGTTGATACCGCACAGTTGCTGTGTGACCATGATTCCCACCACCGCAACAATGGCCGGCCGGGTCCTCGAATCCTTGATCACGTCCACGAAACCCATGTGATGGACCCTTCCGGCCGGCGCCGCTGGCATCCTCGGAGTCGGTACACTCCTATCAGTCTGGTTCAGAAGACCCTCTTCTTCTGCGTCCCTCGCTGATAGAGGTCCCTCGGGAAAGCCCCGGTGGCGGGTTTCCTCACGAATATCGATTCCCCGCCCTCGAATGCGCTGCAATATTCTCCTCGCCTTGGCTTGTTTACCCTCTGCGGCAAGCCAGGTCGGGCTTTCTGGCACAAAGCAAAGACCGATACCATGGGCCAAGGCGATACAAGTGCCCGCCGCGAAAATATATCGCCATGCCTTACCGTGGCTCAGAAAGTAGCCCAGAGTTTGTGTGAGGAGGATGCCAATGTTGGTGGAAATTTGGGTCATGGCTCCAAAGAAGCCTCGCTCGGCTGGCGGGGCGATCTCGCTGATGTAGAGAGGCACAATGACGGTGGACGCTCCGGCGCCTATACCGGTGAACATACGTCCGATGCACATGACGGGCACGTTGCCAGCCATAGTCTCTGTGGCGGAGCCTAGTCCGAATATCAGAGATGTGTATGCCATGGCACGCACGCGGCCCTTTTCGGATGCTAGCCGGCCAGCATACAGGGCGCCCATCAGCCCACCCACTGTGAACATGGCAGATATAGTTGCGAAAGCAGCTTCACTCATGTGAATGCATTCCGGGAAGGTCAATGGGTTAGTACTATGATGGGGTTCATCTGCTTTGGTGATGGCGTCGCGGATCCTAAGAGCGCTTCTTAGCACTGTAGTCAAGATGGACTTTTTGCGACAAGTAATGACACTCTGAGGCGCATTCAGCTCGGCCTGTGTAGATGATCAGCAGTGGATTCACAGGATTCAAGACATCACAAGTGATGACGAGTCTTGGTCGTCCGGGCAGAGTCCAACAGCGCGAGGCTGGCATAGGGGACCGCTGCCTGTCGCGGAACTCACAAGATGAAATCCAAACTGCAGGGGGCCGAGCGTGGTAAGGAAAACGAGCAGTATGAAGTACGGAGTGACTTCACGTAGAAGCTGGCCCATGCCTCGTCCAGCCATCCTGATACTTGATGATTGTGCGATGGGATGTAGATGGCAAGTTGCGGTGATGCGGAAACACTGCAGCTGCGCGCTCCTGCACGACGCAAAATGGTCGTCCCGTTGCTGGCGGCTCAACTCGAATCAATGGTCCCCATTGGCCGGCCTACTCGACAGCAGCTGCTTGCACGGAAGTTCCGCTCCTTCCGAAAACTGGACGCATGCCCATTGCCCACGTACATATCTCGATGTAGTCTACAGACGCCTGTCGCCGGGAATGGACGTCACAGGCTCTTTCCTACCTCTCTCATCATTCATGACTCATGAGAGGCCATCACCGTCTTGCTTGGCGGCAGAGGAAGTGAAGTCACCCCGCCGATGCACATTGGGCCGTTTGGTTTGGTTCGCCCCACTCATGCCATGCACTCCGTAAACTTCAATTTCCAGACGACAACCAACTTTGTCGTTACATTCTTCACCTCACTCAGCAGCAAAAGCCATGTTCTCCGCGCCATGGGTGTGCAGGAACTGCACGCGCACTCTCCGGCTCCAACTGAAACGCAATTCTGCTTCTTCACAATGCCCACGCTTTCTATCCAATGGTCCGTTTCTCTTGCCCCAGTCTATACGACATCTCCTTGACCAAAACTGCAAAACTGACACAGACTCGTGTCGCCAGATGCAACAAGCACAACTACCACACCAACGTCGAAAACCCCGAAAGGAACCTTAACTCTCTCCTCTCCCATCATTCAACGCGCCAAAGCCCTCTCCGCCGAACGCGATGCCCTCCAAAAGACCCTAGGCGACAGCTTCGACGCCTCCAAAGCTAAGCGCGCCGGCGAGCTACACCGCGTCGCAACCGCCCTCACAGCCTGGCAAGAATGCCTCTCCTCCCTCTCTGAACTCCAAGCAATGGCCTCCGACCCAGATCAAGACCCAGACCTAGCATCCATAGCCCGCGACGAACTCATCCTCGAGCGGCAAAAACTCGAAACCCTAGAGCGCAACCTCTCTGCCAGCTTAACGCCCCGTCACCCCTTTGCCGACATGCCCTGCCTGATCGAGCTTCGCCCCGGCCCAGGCGGTCTCGAGGGCCGGTACTTTGCCGATTCGCTCTTCAAGATGTACTTGGCGCTCTGCGCCCGCCGAGGATACCGCGCCAAGGCGCTCAAATACGAAATGGCCGACGGCGCAGGCGACCAGTCCTCCTCCGAGGGGGAGCTTCCCCTCCAGGAAGCTGTCATTGAGGTAGAAGACCAAGGAGCGTTTGATATTTTCCGCAGCGAGGCAGGCATGCATCGCGTGCAGAGGGTTCCCAGCACCGAGAGTAAGGGGAGGGTTCATACCAGTGCTGTGGCGGTATGGGTGCTACCCTCCTTTCTTGACAGTAGTGGCGGCGGCGGCGGCGGGGGTAACGGTCTCTTGAAGGATGATCCAGAGAGTGATTTCTACGTAGATCCGCGGGAAGTCAAGATTGAGACGATGCGGTCCCGGGGCGCGGGCGGGCAGCACGTGAATAAGACGGAGTCGGCGATCCGGTTGACGCATCTCCCCACTGGGACGACTGTTTCGATGCAGGACCATAGGTCCCAGGCGCGTAATCGGGACGATGCGTGGAAACTCTTGCGATCGAGGATTGCGAGTCAGCGGATTGAGAAGCGTGAGGAGGAGGCGGCGGCGTTGAGGAATAGTGTCTTGTCGAAGACGCAGATCACGAGGGGGGATAAGATCCGTACGTATAATTATAATCAGGATCGGTGTACGGATCATAGGGCCGCGGTGGATGTGCATAATCTGCCGAATGTGTTGGAGGGGGGGGAGACGCTGGATCGGGTCATGGATGCGGCGCGGGAGTGGTTGGGGGATAAGGCAGTAGAGGAGCTCATTGCTACGGAGGAGGCTGCTTTACGGGAAGGAAAATGAGGCATGTGGACTACTGGCATTATACATACTTCTCATGTGCAACTCGGTATAAGAAATGATACACTCAGACCCCGAAAGGGGGATATACATATACATGTGAACATGTTCCCTTCCCGCCTTAGCCAGATCACCCATGAGTGAGTGCCTCCTTGCATCCATATCAACGTGCAACGCACTTCACGCGGCTCAAAGTACAGAAACGAGACAGCAATGATGATGGCAGAAGAAGAGGACGATGAGGAAAAGTTCAAAAAAAAAAAAAAAAAAAAAAACACGACCTCACAGCACTCAACCCAATAACGCCCCCCGCATCTACATCAACCCCCCCAACACCACCTTCCCAATACTGGCCACCTCCGTCTTAACATGACTCCTCCCATGCTCCTCAAACTCCTTCACAATCCCCTGCACAATAATCTTGCGCAGCTTCGCATCCGCCTTGGTAAACAAATCCGCCAACGGCGCAGAACACTCCCTCGGGGAATGCATCAGCGCCAAAAATCGCGAATAGCAATCAATCAGTACATCACACAGCGTTGCAAACGTCTCAAAAAAATCAGGCTCAAACGGCAACGCCGGCGTAAGTAAGTACGTGTATTCCTCCCCAGGGAGAAGATCCGATTCCGAGGCCGCAAAATTCATCACAGAGGGGGCGCTCGTGGCGGCGGCGCCGTCGGAGCCTAAGGTGCCCCCTAGACCAGGTTGGGGGAAGGAGTGCGAGTCGTCGAGGTGCATATCTGCGGCGGAGGTAGAGCGGCGAGATTTACCACCGGGGCGGCGGAACATAGTGGGGAGACGGGCGCGGGCAAGAGCCGCGGCGGAGGAGTCGCCGTGGATTTGTTGGAAGGAGTCGAATTCGGAGAGGAGGGCGTTGAGGCAGCGGAGGAATTCGCTCGGTGTGGAGGAGTAGAGGTCGTTGATGGTGGGGATGGACAGGCCGAGGAGGAGGTAGTTTGTGGCTTTGCGGGCGAGTTTGCGAGGTTCAAAGGAGGACATGCGGGCGAGGTCGGGGCGTTCAAAGAGATATGTGTTGAACCAGTAGACGCGGCCTTCGTGTCTGTTTGGGAACAAAGGGAAGTTAGTCGTGGTCGCTTTGTAGGGGTCGGAAAGGGGACAATGTGTGGATGAATCGTACGCTTTCCTCAGATAATCCAGCGTTGACATCCTCTTACTCGCCAGCTCGGTAATCTGCTGATATATTACACTCGCCTCACTCTGCTGCCACATGCCTCCCGCGCCATGCGAAATTCCCAACGGCGTCGGCGGCGGCGGCGGCATCATCTGCCCCAAAGCCGTGCTCGTCGCCGTCCGGCTCATGATGCCACCGCCCGTGAAGCCCGTGCCGGTGGGACTCCCCGGACTGCGTATCCCGCTGTCGTCCACACTGCCGAGCTCGCGTCTTGCTTCGCGAGCTTGCTGCTGCTGTAGTTGTAATTGTTGTTGCTGCACCTTGGCCGCCGCGGAGAGCGCGTAGTCAGGCAAAGCAGGCGGCGCCGCAGCATCCGTCACCACGGCGTTAGCCACAGCTACTGAGCCGACCGAGGAGCCACGACGTCGGATACTTCCCGAAAGGGATGATTTTCGAGAAAACGACAACTTGCGCGCTTCTTTAGGGATCGATGTGCCGAGAATAGACGCCGAGGCGGGAATGGACGCGGAAAGGGGAGCGGGCACGAGGGACGTCCCAGGAATGGGGGGAGGGGCATGCGGCGGAGGATGTAAGGGATCGATGCCCGCACCGCCGTCTCGAGTTGTCGGTCGTGAAGGCGAATTTGGGTTGATGGTGAAGATGTTGGGGGAGAAAGAGGGAAAAGTCGGCGTCGCGGACGCGGTTGGTGTTAAGCGCTGCATGCTCTTCGGAACCGCAAACGGCGGCCGGGCGGACTATCAAGTGACGTGACGGCTAGCTTGTCTCTCCCTGTTGCTCTCCCTCCTCTTTCTCTCTTTTCCCTCTTTCTGTTCTCCGCAGAACACTCTAACTAGGTGTTCTCCCTTGCCCCTGTGTAGGGAGCTCTCGGCGAGAGCCGAATCGATCACAGATTTCCCAATCTGGGATCTGAGCAAGCGGCGCGGGGAGGGTAATCCCAGCTGTGGCAATGTCGTCGGTAGCAAGGCCTGTCTTGGTTGTCTCGCCGCGTTCCGATATTGCCGAGGTTCGTCTGGGATCGTCTGGGATCGTCTGGGAAGTGCGAGGAGCAGTCTGTGATGGCAAGTTAGAGTTGCGAATAGCGATCCTGGCGATAAGCTCAACCGAGTTGACGGGTCAATGGCCGCTTTGTTGTGATGGGATCCGGGTTCTGCGTCGCGAAGAGGCGTAAAGTGGCGGCGGCTCGGCGTGCGGCCGCAGGATGCTGAAACGGATTGTCCTATTGGCGTTCCTGTGAGGGAGTGGCTGTGGCTGTGGCTGGGTGTCTGACAAAATGACCCCTGAAAATACTGGAGATGGGGGAGAACTCCAGACTCCAGGGCTCCATGGAAGTTCATGCCGTGCCACACATTTCACGTCTATTGGCTCGCGACAGGATTTGGGCCAATCCCGATGGTTTGGCATCAAATCAGCAGCCTGTGTTTGGAACCCCTGGCTATGCATGGGTCTTCATGGACTCGCATCCTTCGTCCAGGAACGTCTCTTTCCTCAATGCAGCACAAAAATCGACTAGGGACACCCTTGCATGTCTTCAGGGGTTCACGACATGTGTTATTTAACGCTCCAATCTGCGCGACGGACTTTTTTCTGCTGGCAAGAATTGTACGGAGTATCTACAGAGGTACCTATGTACCGCACTCTGTACTCCGTAAGGTCTGAATTATTCGACTCATCTACGGAGTACAGAGTACAGAGTACGCAAACTAGTGAAGTAAATTAAGATTAACTATTAGATCATGAAAAATCGTCACATCTTCAAATATGCAAATGCTCATCGTGCCGATGTCGGAGTTGGAACAGACCCCGTACCACCGGTGCATACGCAGCCTTTATCAGACAGACTCGTCACCGGCGGCTGCGTACACGTTGCTTCGCGCGTAAACCCTGCACCCTTGGTAGTTTTTGTCTTCACCTCCCTCACCACCTCGGCCTTGACAAGCACCGGAATAATCTGCCCGGTTGACAGGCCAAACGGACGATGGTTCAAGGCTTGCAGCAAGGCGCGGATTTCTCCCGAATGACTAGTTACGCTGATCCACGTCGAGTTGTCCTTCGCGAAGACATCATCAAGGACCTTCTCACTGCGCGCAACTGCGTGCTCGGGCGTCTCGCCCTTGTCTGCTCGCCACAGGGGGTCTGTTTCGGAAAAGCCTTTCTCAAACGTCCACCCGGGCACGAACTTGGCAATCTCGGATTTGGACGATCGGCGGTCGCAAACGTGGATGCTAATATCTTCGCGGAAGAGCTCCTTGATGATGGGCTCAAAGGGCTGCTTGGCCGGCAGCTTGAGGGATGCAAAGGTTAAGTTTGCCGTTTGGAGACATCGCTTGAGCGGAGAGGTGTAGTAGCTCTCAAAGCGAGGCATGTTTTGCTTCTCGTAGAGCATTTCGTAGAACGCATGAGCCTTTTTGGACTCTTTGAAGCCGGCGGGGGTGAGGAGGGAATCAGCCCATGTGACGGTGCCGTTGCCTTCTAGTTGAGCCCAGTAGCACTACTCGACGGCAGCAACTGTTAGCGAGGTGATTCTCGATATGGACCTGGTTCGCACCCGCGATCTTTTTTGCCTCTTTTGTCTTTCTCTTGGATTCCCTTCTCCTTTTCATGTTCCTTTTTTCTCCCAACGCTCTCTCTGACTCTCTGACGCCTGGGCAAGGAAAACAACCTACATTCCAAGCGGGAGTGCCATAGAAACTCTCCGCCACATTGTGATAGCCTTGGCCGTGACGGCCAAAGAAGAGAACCTTGTACTGGAAGTCTTTACTCGCTTGACAGTCACTCTTCTTGTTCAGATGGCGAACCCACTCTCCAAATCGCTCCCACTGTGATTTGGCGCCGTGAGGATCGAAGGCGGCATCGGTGGGGTATTTTCTGTCTATCAAGCCAAAGTTGTATTGTGCCTAGCCATTGATGTCAAGTTAGTCTCCTTTTTCTCATTGTGCAATGTTTACACAGATTTGCGACGACAAGATCAAGACTGAATCCTGATGAAGGGCAACATACATAGTCAAAGCTGCTTGGGTCCGTGTTTGGGTCGTCCTGGAGAAAGTAGCCGCCTAGCGACGTATACTGGATCTGGCCGTGATGCCAATGGCTCATGGCTGGCGAAGCTGCGAGGCCAAGCAGCAAGGCTTGGATTGACGGGAAGTGCATGGTGTCTCGTGTGACGCTCTTCTGGTGCTGCCGACCACAAACTCGAAATACTGGTGAGAGGCGAAGGAGCTCGCAGTATTTAAGATGGCCATGGCTGTAAGACGTCTGGCCCGTCGCGTCGTCAATTTGAGTCTCCCGGTTTGCGCACGCGAACGGCCTGTTAGCTCCAGACCAATGGTCGCGCAACGTGCGGTTTTCGTTGGTTCCAACGGTCGCTTGTTGCCTCTCACCACAACTCCACGAGGTCCACGACTAAGTCACCACTGACCGGACTCACAGTGACCAGGAGTCCAGGAGTTTCCAGGACTCACCACTGCAGACGTCGATCCCATATCCCAGCCCCCGTCCGTTATCCCGTAATTCCATGTTCCCGTTCTGGAGCTGGCACACTTCGGGTTATGAACGCTACGCCATGACGACTTGCTTGTGCGCTTTCCCATCTCCAGCAAACAACGTTCTGTCCCGCAGATTGCCCCCGTGGCAGCTCTAATGCACACGACCCCTGCCGCCGTTCATCTCCCCTGGCCAATCAGGAAGCGGCTTTCGAGATCACCTATTTTCTGCCCCGCGACGTCACTCGTGGCAAGCAAGTTGCAATATGGCCTTGACTGGATGAGAGCGAGCGCATATGTACCTACCAACGTCGCTCTTTGTTTGCAAGCCATGCTCTAAACCGACTGCATTCCAATCAATCTATCACGACTTGTCCGCACGGCGGTCAACACTATCCTCCATTTTTGCCAGCTTATCCAGTGTTTCCGAGTTTCGTGTTACATCCAACGCCCCCACCATGACTTCGGCGAGCAAGGAGGGCCAGCCGCAGAGAGGCGCCGCCCCTGAGCTGCTCGAGGGCCGCATCTGGGTTGACGGATGCTGGGACTTTTTCCATCACGGTATGTGAAAAGTTATCCACATAGAGTCGTATACGTATACAAAACGACCTCATGCTGAACCATTCCAGGACACGCTGGAGCCATGGTCCAGGCCCGCCAGCTCGGCGACGAGCTCTATGTCGGCGTCCACTCCGACGAAGACATCTTGGCCAACAAGGGCCCAACCGTCATGAACTTGGACGAGCGGTTCGTATTTCCAACAACACACATATGCCCATTCAACCCCTCTCGTCTCAAGGGGTGTTCCCTCCACTGACCACTCTTCACTAGGCTGGCCGCTTCTGATGCTTGTCGATGGGTAACAAAGTCCGTAGGTCACGCCCCCTACGTGACAGAGCTCGACTATATCTCACAGTACGGCTGCAAATACGTCGTCCACGGCGACGACATCACCTCAGACAGCGACGGCAATGACTGCTACCGCTTCGTCAAGCAAGCCGGCCGCTTCAAAGTTGTAAAGCGCTCCCCCGGCATCTCCACCACAGATCTTGTCGGCCGCATGCTCCTATGCACCAAGACGCACTTCATCTCCTCTCTGCAGAATATGCTCGCCGGCAAAGAAGGGTACGGCAGCCCGGAGGAGCGCCAGGCGCAAGGACAAGCCATGATGGAGCGTCTGCGTCTGTATGCGACGGACGAGACCGCAAAGGCTCCCGGCGCGGACGTCTGGTTCTGGAATGCCTCCAACGAGGCCAAGGCAGAGCACACAGCCGAGACGGAGGGCAAGTTTGTGGAACTTCTCACAGCGGGTGGCCCCAAGCCTGGCCAGCGCATTGTATACGTGGATGGGGGGTACGACCTGTTTTGTAGCGGCCATATCGAGTTTCTCCGACAAGTCATGGTCGCTGAGAATGAAGTGGCAGAATCATCGGGCTGGTTCTCCCAAGAGGCCAAGGTGAAACGCGTGAGCGAGTGCGGGAAAGACTACGGGCCGGCCTTTGTCGTTGTGGGTGTGCATGATGATCAGGTGATTAATCAGTGGAAGGGCGTCAATTACCCGATCATGAACATTTACGAGCGCGGTCTATGTGTGCTACAATGCAAGGTACGTCATGTCTCTCTGGGCTCTCCTGTCCATCACTTGACTTCGCACATGTTGAGTTGCTGACACCTGTGAACTGCAGTACATCCATGCCGTGATCTTTGGCGCTCCCTTCACGCCCACCAAATCATATCTTAAGTCTCTCCCATGGGGCGTGCCCAGCGCGATATATCACGGACCAACGTCGTTCATGCCCCTGACGTACGATCCCTACACGGCGCCCAAAGCCATGGGGATCTACCGCGCGATTGGAAAGCATGCCTTTGCTGAAGCCAACGCCGGTGAGATTGTGGGGCGCATTATGAGGAGTAGGGATCTTTATGAGGCGCGACAACGAGCCAAGGGCGTCAAGGCGGAGGTGGAGGCTGCGGCGCGGGAGCGTGAGGTGATGGAGGAGGAGCAGCGGGGGAAGGAGGCGGAGAGGAGAGATACGGCGGGGATGTCTTAGGCGAGGGAAGGCAGAGTATCAACTTAGACAACTAGTAGATACTACCTTGCACAGATTGTACATGACTATCGTAAAGGACATAAGACGAGGCGATGGTTCATTGTGCAAAGCTCGCGAGTGCCAGAAGTTTGCAATTACATGGGGGCCCCCGACGGGGGTAGAGCTGGTAGAGCTGTCACGCGAAGGATCATGGCAGTACGTTTTGTATCAGATACTCAGGGATGCTGAGAGATCCGTTGGCATGGCCTCATGAATGGAATCGGTGCATCAGAAACAGCATAGTTATCTCAAGATGAAACATCCGACAGTACAAGAAACTCATTACATCATTCATTACATCCCCATCAGGTAGGTGACAATGCCATGAGAAATTGAACAGTTGGAACTATGACGTCTCGCAGTCGCTGACATTTGACGTGAAGTTCGATGATCCAATGCAAATATGTGCATTACTTAGTGAGATATCACGATCATTGCAGCCATCGCAGACTCGAACGCTGTGTTGCTGCTTCACGCGAACCCATGATCGGTCTACAGGAAACCAGCCACACCAGTCACCACCACCACCACAACACAAAAATATAAAAGTTGTGAATCCAAGTTTCTGCACGTCAGGCGGAGAACATGAAGAGAGTGAAGTCCACCCAAGCAACATGTTACATTCCTTGCTAATCTGCCTCAAAGCGGTCTTCTCCCAGTGACCTAATAATCCCTGACAGTCGCACAGTAAAACTTTCTTCCCAACGCCCTTGATAAACGCGGCACGCCCAAACGTCAAATCCTCCAGTCCCAATTCCAAAATTGATAAGCAGTGATCCTTTTCAAAAATATGCCATCAGCCTCTATCCCTCCCCCACATGTTGTGCCAGAATCCAATCCACAGAGAATCCATCCCAAGCGAAGTTCTCACGCTGCGATTCCAAGTATGCTCTCCCGCGGGGTCCTAGTCTAGAAATACGATTCGGATCATCCCCATAGTACCGAATAAAGTCATCTGCCTGGAGTGCCGCATGATATATCTCAAGAAGCATCCCGTTGTGAAGTTCAAGGCGATACAGAGGGCTGCCTAGAAAGGCGGTGTCATCGTATTCGGGAGGAGACTCATCATCATCGGAGTAGAGGGGGGGTGAGCCGCCTTTCAGGGCTGGGGCGCCGAATTCTCCGTTGACGAGCACATCTGCACTGTGAGATTAGCTGAGGGCCGAGGCCTTTTTTTTGTCATTTTGCGTCAAGTGATCATGGTGTCGTGAGGCGGGGAGAATCTGGGTGTGTAGAAGAGGGGAATATGAAACTTACTACCATGCCTGACCTGACCGGTTCGCACTCGGATTACATCCTTCGGAACCTCCTCTCCATGGGACAACCCGTTGGAGGGTTGTGTAGCGAACGACAAGGCCCAGGACGGATACGATCACGTAGGAATGCACGCGTAATTAAATTCTCCTCCGAAGAGTCACCGAGGCCGGGCAATGAAGAGAAAGGGTACGCTTCGAAGACCGAAGATGATGAAGATTCGAACG